>PVJO010009070.1:0-71632 GCA_004026905.1 Hystrix cristata
AGGTTCTTTCACTGACCTCTCAGTGAGAGACAAGGTGGCTTTCTAGAGGAGAATCCACACCTGCTGACTGTACCCATCAGCCTTAGAGTCCAGAGGGGATTTTTTTACATAGTGTGATTAACAAAACAACAAAAGGCTAGAGGCCAGCAGACACCACGGCTTCACTCAAGCTACTTGAAGGCATCGAAGAATGTGCAATTCCCACCACTTCACTTTCATTAGCAATAGAAGTCCTTTGCATAAGCAATATGTGTCCTGTGTGTGGATTGTGCATCATTTGAACAACCTCACTCACCTCATAGAGTTGTTAATAAAAAAAATTACCAGTGTCTATAAAACATTGAAACACATCTCAAAATACTATTTTCATAGTCAGAAAAGCAAAAAAACTCACAAATTCAGTTTTCCCTGTTAAAGACAAGTATACGTAAGCTCCACCAAGACACTTTTAGATCTGATAAATTCAGCAAAGTAGCAGGATACAAAATCAGCATTAAAAAATCAGTATCTCTTCCATACACTGATAACAAACTCACTAAGAAAGAAATCAGGAAAACAATTCCATTCACAATAGCTTCAGAAACACTAAAATATGCAGGAATCAACCTAACAAAGGAGTGAAAGGCCCCTACAATGAAAATTACTGAACATCAAAGAAAGAAAATAAAGATGACACTACCTCTGTACTGATCAGCATCCATTGCTGGAACATGGCGATACCTGACATCCTCAGCATGAAGTAGGTGAGGTTCAATTTCCTCATGATTATGTTAGTTTCAGTCCACGATCAGCTGGCTCCAAGGTGAAACATCAGGATGAGGGACATGGTGGAGCAACGTGGCTCAGTTCACTGTGGCCCAGAAGCAGAGCATAGGGCAGCACCAGAGAGGAAGGGGTCAGGGACCAGACAGAGACCCCCAGGTCAGGTTTCCATGACCCACGAGTGTACTTTATTAATCTAGGTGGCTTCCAACCCAAACGATTGAGCTTAACCTCACAATATCCCATGTTTGAGAATTGGCAGAATTAATATTGTTTAAATGGCCATATTATGAAAAGCAATCTACACATTTGACACAACACCCATCAAAATCCCAATGACATTCTTCACAGTATTAGCAAAAGCAATCCTAAAATTCACATGGAAACACAGAGGAGCATGAATTGCCAAGGCAACCTGGAGCAAAAAGAACAAGACTGGAGGCACAACAATACCTGATTTCAGGACACACTGCAGAGCCTTAGTAACCATGACAGCTTGGTACTGCCTTAAAAACAGACACATAGACCAATGTGGACATAGCTACAGCCATCTGATTCTTTACAGAGGTGCCAAAACCACAGGTTGAAGAAAAGATGGTCCCTTTAACAATGATGTTGGGAAAACTGGTCATCCATATGCAGAAGATTGAAACTGGATCCTTATCTCTTTCCCTGTACAAAAGCAACTCAGAATGAATCAAACATCTAAATATAAGTTCTAAATATTTGAAACTGCTGGAAGAAAACACAGGGGAAGCCATTCAAGATATAGGCATGGACAATGACTTCCTGAATAATACTGCAGCAGCAAGACTGACAAATCTTATATCAAATTTAAAAGTTTTTTCACAGCAAAACAACTAACAGGGTGAAGAGACATCCTACAAAATGGAAGAAAATCTTTTTCAGCAGAGGATTAGAATCCAGCATGTATACAAAACAACACAAAGAAGACAAATAGCCTAATCAGTAAATGGTCAAATGAACGGAACTGTATGTTATCCCAAAATAAAACATACAGATAACCGTTTATTATATGAAAAATTGTTCAACATTCTTAGCCACCAGGGAAATACAAAACTCCACTGAGATCCCATCTTACCCCAGTGGTGGCTGTTCTCTAATGACCGTAATTAAGAATACCAACAATAAGTGCTGGTGAGAATGTGGGCAGAGGGACTCTTCTCATTGTTAATGGAAGTGTAGATTAGTACAATCATTATAAAAATCAGCACAGATGTTCATCAAAAACTGAAATTAGACTCCTTGGTATAAACCCAGGAGACAAAGTCAGCACACAAGAAAGATAACTCCATACCCATGCTTGCTGCAACACAATTCACAGTAGCAAAAATACGGAATCAGCTGAGGTGCCCATAAGAGGATGAACAGAGAAAGAGGTGTATACACATAGTGAAATATTGTTCAACCATATAGAAGAATGAAATCATGTCATTTTCAGGAAAACAAGTAGAACTGAAGCTCACCTTATTAAGCAAAATAAGCCAGACTCAGAAACACAGGTATCCTGTGGTTTTCCTAATAGGCAGAATCTAGAAAACCAACAATAAAGATGACAGGAAAGTAGAAGGGAGGCTGTTAGACAAGAGGAAGGGGCCGGCGATGGGAGTAGAACCTAACAGAAGGTAGTGGGAGATGGTAGGATTGAAACATATCACACGCTGTATGAATTTAAATGCATCAGTGAAACCTAATATCCTGTAAAACTACCGTGCAGTAACTCAAGGAGGGAAGACAAGCCTGTATGGAAACCAAACAGAGGACTCTTGGGACAGCACGCGAGGAGAAAAAACAAAAGGAAAGGCCAACAGCGAATCAGAGAGACGGGGATATACAGATTATGTCAAAACAGCAGAGAAAACTTTAGCCCCACTCCATGTTATTTTTCCAAGACTAAGATTCATTTCTAAATGAAAAACTTTTGCTTAAAAAGTAATGTCGTGATTTTTGCACGGTAGTATATGAATGTGAATTTAATGTATTTGCTCATTGATACAGTCAAAAAGATTCTATGTCAACCTACCTGAAGGAGTGGGGCTATTTTTATAATGCTTACAACTGAAAGTCATATTGTAAAACCTAAACATTAAGCATTGTGAAGAAAAATATTATGACCAGCCTCAAACAAATAGTCTGAATCTGAATTTGCTAGATTAAAACACGATGAAAGTCAGAAATGCTTTAAAATAACTAAAATTTCTGAAGATTTTTCTTGGGTTTCTACTGAATGGACTTTTCAGAGGAAATACATGTTTAGATTACAATTTTATTTTACCTGGGTTGAAAGCCTGGTGCAATTTTTTAATCAAACTGCAAAATAAATACCAGGGCTATTTTCCTCCAGTATTTTGGAGAATAAAAGTGTCTTCAGTTTATACTAAGTGGGTTTATGACTGTCTTGAGATGTGTTTTTCTCTTTATGGATCATTTAATATTCCACCAACATTAAAAATTAACTCAGAATTAATCAGGTGTTTAAGTAATAAATTACCTCCTAGTACGTGATGACTGGCAGTTTAATTTCTAGACACGAACACTGAACTGATATAAAATTTATATTTCAATAGATGTGAAAAGAATTCCACTGCCCTGGAAGAAACTGAGCCTTTTGTGTATTGGCTTATGTATTTTTTCAAGAAAATAGTAAGAAGCAGCAGACATGCCTCACCTTTAAAACTCAATGTATAGCCACGGTAAGATGTCAACTCATATCTATTAGCATGTCTGGGAAGAAAGGGAAAAAAGAAGGGAGGGAGGGAGAGAGGAAGAGAAAAGGAGAGAAAGGAAAGAAAGAGGAGGAGAGAGGAAAGGAAAATAACCAGAAAATCATAGGTGTTGCTGAAGACTTGGGGAAAGTGGAAGTTGTATGCAGCAAACAAAATCCAGAATCTCTACAAATTATCATTTATACATCATATAGTATAATCTGTATGATACAACATATAAAGAACCAACCAGAAAACCCCTTAAAATAAAAGGAAAACAGTTGAATCCAAACATAAGTTGAAGCCAGTGATAAAACTGAACAGTCATAACTTCAACCCTAACACTGGATGATGATATTAAAAGAAAAACAGAATATCAGTGCTTGCCTCACAAGCGTAAGGCCCTGAGTTCAATCCCCAGCACCAAAAAAAAAAAAAAAAACAAATCAATATTGTTCAGGAATATATACAAAAATACTGAATAAAAATTATAATTTGAAGACCTTATAAAATGTATAACATACGGAAGAATTAAATAGTTCATCTAGGAATAAAATGTGATTCTTTTTTTTTTTTAATCCAACAATGTGTTTCATCACATTCACAGAAAAAAGCAGTACAATGGACAGCAATACTCCTCGAGCATCACCATGAAGTTGGAAGGCAGGCAACATAGCCAAACTCGTTGTTTTGTTTGTTTCGTTGCTTGGTGTCGTGTTGTTTTGTCTGAGCCAGAATTACCCTGAAATTACAACTCATCAAGGAGAGAAAGTTGTCTAATTTCCTTTACAAACATAGGTGCAAAAATCCTCAACAAGATACTTGCAAGCAAAACACAATAATGAAAGTGACAAAAATACCAAAATCCACACTGTAGAGAAGACGTCCTCTTTAACAAAAGATGCTGGGAAAACTGGTTACCCATGTGCAGAAAAATGAAACTAGACCCGCAGCTCTCACCCTTGATTAAAATTAAATCAAAATGGATTAAAAGACACATATGAAAACAGAAACACTGACTCTGATGGAAAACAAAATAGGTAAAACTCTTGAAGATGTAGGCATAAGCAAGGACTGTCTGAACTGAACCCCAGTCGGGTACTGGGCCAATTGCACTACATGATCCCAAATTAATGGGTTGGTCGGGTCTTTTACTTTGCAAAACATTAGCCAGAGAAATCAGGCAAAAGAAGGAAATAAAGGGGATATATATAGCAAAGGAAGAAGTCAAATTATTATTATTTACAAAGATATAGTCCTCCACAGAGAAACCCCACCCAAGAAAATTCCACTAAAAAACTCCTAGAATTAATAACCAAATTCAGGAGCATAGCAAGATACAGAACCAACACACAAAAATCGATAGCATTCCTGTACCCCAATAATAAACTCATTGAGGTTGAAATTAGCAAACCAAAACTATTTGCAATAGCATCAAGAAAAATTAAATACTTAGGAATTAACCTAACCAAGAAAATGAAAAACCTCTCCAGTGAAAACTATAGTGCTCTGAAAAAGGAGATAGAAGATATCAGAGAGTGGAAAGATGCCCCCTGTTCTGGACAGGCGATACCAATATAGTCCAAATGGCCACAATTCCAAAACTGATATCCAGATTTAATGCAGTCTCATAAAAATGCCATATCATTCCTCACAGAACTAAGGAAAGCAATCCTACAAGTCACATGAACCAGAAGAGACCTAGAATAGCAAAAGCCAGCCTGAAAAGCAAAGCAGAGGCATCACATTGCCAGACTTCAAGTTATACCACAAAGCTACCGTGATGAAAACAACATAGTTTTAGCAACTATTATGAGTGGCATCTGGCTGTCCCCCAAAGCCTCATGCACTCATAGGCAGAGCTTTGGGGAGGTGCCTGGATCTTGGGGGCATGATACCTGTGGTAGATTAGTGCACTGAGGAGTTCACAGCTAAATGTAATGATAGGAGATGAAGCCTGGTCAGAGGAGGTGGGTCTCTGGGGACGTGGCCTGAAACAATCTGTCTCTCTTCTTCCTCCCTTGCTCTCTACTTCCCATTGCCCTACCATGAGTTGCTTCTTCTCTACCACATCCCTCTGCCTTGGAGCCTGCTGACTATGGACTGAAACTTCTATAAAGTATGAGCCAAAAGAAATGTTTCCTCTTTTAATTTGCTGGTGTAGAGGATTTTGTTCGATTGACAAAGAAAGTAACTAAGACTGCAAAAAAAAAAAAAACCTGACAAATGGATCAATGAACAGAATAAAGAATGGAAAACAACTCCAGGCACATTTTGCCACCTGATCTTTGACAAAGGGACCAAAATTTACACGGGAGGAAATACAACCCCTTTAGTAAATGGTGCTGGGGAAACTGGTTATCTACATGCAGAAGACTGAATCTAGACTCATATCTCTCACCATGTACTAAAATCAAGATGAACCAAAGACCTAAACATTAAAACAGAAACACTTGATCTGCTGGAAGATAAAATAGGTGAAACTTTTGAAGACATAGGCACAGGCAAGGACTTTCTGAACAGAACCCCAACTGAACGAGAAGTAGTCCCAACAATCAACAAATAGGATCATGTCAAATTATAAACTTTTTGCACAGTGAAGGCAGCAACCAGCAGAGAGACGAGACAACCTACAGGATGAGAAAATCTTCTTTCCAGCTATTCCTCAAATAGAGGACTAATATCTAGAATACATAAAGAACTCAACAAAATTAGACCCCTCCCTAAAAATAAAAGACCCAATCAAAACATGGGCAACTGAAGTAAATAGACACTTTTCAGAAGAAGAAATACAAATGGCCAATAAATACACGAAAAAATGTTCAGTATCTCTAGCCATTAGAGAAATGCAAATTAATTTGTTGATATCAGGTATTGTTCCATCTTACTCCAGAAAGAATGGCTATCACCAAGAAATTAAAAAATAAGAAATGGCAGTGAGGCTGCAGGGAAAAGGGGATGCTTCCACATTATTGGGGGAGATGTAAACTAATACAACTACTATGGCAATTGGTATGGAAATTCCTTAAAACACTAAAACTAGAAATTCCCTCTGATCTAGCTATTCCCCTTCTAGATATCTTCCCAAAAGAGTTAAAGACATCACGTTATAGTAATCCATGTACACCCCTGTTTATAGCAGCACAATTTACAGCAGCTGAATCTTGGAAGTGGTCCATATGTCCATCGGGAGATGAATGCATAAAGAAAATGTAATATCCACACACAATGGAGTACTACCCTGCCATGAAGAAAGATAAACGAGTCATTTTAGCAAAATGTATGCACCTTGAGATCATATTAAGTGAAATAAATCAGACATACAAACTTAAATATTGCATAATTTCTCTTATATGAGAAACACAAAATAAAAGATTGATAACAGGAAAAAGCAATATAGATCTTTTGCAAATAGGAAGGGGGCCAAGAGGTAGAAGAAGGATGGAGAAAGGGGAAGGAAAGGGGATAAAAAAGAGAATTAAGATGCATTATGTACATGTTCCAACTCTCTACAAGGAATGTGATCATTACATACTACCAACATGTGTGTCTTAATGTAATATTTTTTTATTTTAACACACAGTGTATTTTTCTAACACAACTTGTACAGTATAAAATTATATGACATGATCTAAACTATATGAAAAGGAAGAGAGAGAGGGAGAAAGGAAGGAAGGAGGGAGAAAGGATTGGTGAAGAAGGGACAATGTGTGTATTTTAAGACTAGAAGGAAATATAGTCCACTCCAAATTGTAAAAGTATTTGTCTACTTGTGAGAATTGAATGTAATATAAATATTATTCTTATATTTCTCCTAACGATTCTGTGATAATGAAAAACAAAAAAACTCCAAATAAACAAGCACAAGTCGAGAAAGAGAACACACAGAGCATACTGAAAGTGGGCTTGGAATGTGGTCTTGAGAACGGCTTCTGTGGGTGAGGCACAGCTTCAGCCGTGTCCTCCCCGTGGCCCTAAGCTCCAGGTCTTAGTGACGCCACTCAATTTCTAAGACCAGAATCATGGCCCTCGTTTTTATTAAATATACTGTACAGCAAGAGTACGAAATGGAATAGAGTACAATTTATGAATGCATTAAATTAAATTTATAATGTATTAACCAAACAAATATTTATTGAATACATACTACAGGTATGTGTCAAACGTTGTTACATATCTATGAGGATATTGTCCGCCTGTGCATGTGTAAATATACGCACACGCACCACATACTTAGTATTCACTAAATGCCAAGTAGATACGTTATTTTCACCACCAAAAAAAAAAGTTAAAAATCGAAAGAGTACAGAGAAGATATTAATAGGAGAGAAAGGGCTTCCATAATAGAATACTGAACTATGCCATTTCTGAGAATACGACAGAGTACTCTGCCCAAATGAAAACAGGAAGCAAATGAAAGAATCAAATTGGAATCCAGATTGGTTTGGCAAAAATGTCTAATTTTTAATAAGTTCTCCGGGTCACCTATCTGTAGAGTTCATTCTCTAAATCTGGAATCTAAAAAGTCTTCCATTAAATTGGTATATTATATTCTGTTGACCCCTAAAACTTAATGAAATTTGATTTGTTGAACATCTCTGTATCCACCGCCTCATCCATGACCCGTCCAGAGCGCAGCACCACCTAGTGACGGGACCGTCCACCACACGTATCTACAGGTCACTTCAAGTTCCAACCAATAAACAGATTCATGAAAACACTTTTGTTTCACTTCAGTTACTGTTCTGGTAAATGTTTCAAGCCGATCAAGTTTGGAAAAAAATGACCAAATACATTATTTAACAACATTAATTTAAGCCAGACAGAGAATATTTGGAAATAAGATGCACTTCATATTGCATCTTTTATTATTAACAAGAGCTCACAACATGCATATAAAATTTTTAAATAATAGTGAATAATTCCTTGATTCTTAAGTCAAATAAATTTTCCAGCCCAACTTATTTTTTGAGAAAATTACATCTGAAAGAATTAAGTTAAATGCATAAAACATCTTAAAATTACGCACCTGTGCCTTTAGTCTTCTAGAACTTATATTTCATTGCTAACCCAGCCATGCTATTTAATCCTATTACCCAGATTTGTCATTTTCATCTGAATAACTAAGGCTACCTGACAAATTCTATGAAGATGATGTCACTCTGCCTAACACTGAGATCTTCAGGATATCTTTCCAATTTTCCCAAAACTTACATACACTTTCCTCAAAAAAAAAAACTTAAATTTAGTTAAGAAAAGCTGTTAAAAATTGTTTACTTTAAAGTACTTTTCTGAGCTTTAAACAAATGCTCAGAAAAGGATTAGATGTTTTTTAAAATCATTTAGACAAACCTAGCAAGTGAATACAAGTATTGTGTTTTGAACAACATGATTGAGGAAAAAAAAGAATTGAAATGTGTAAAGATTAAGGGTACGGGTCCAATAAAAGAGTTGAAGTAACTGTGGTCGTTCGGAAGAAGAATAAAGAGGTCATATAAGAAAAGAAATACAGAGAGGAAAAAAGGATCTTATTCAATTTTTAAAATATTTAAAGGATAGTTGTAGTCAATATAATTTTAATACCGGAGTTATATACCAAAAAATTAAAAATTTTAATATTAAAATACACAATTTATTTTATGAAATAAAAGGCAGTAGATCACACTGGGGAGGAAGAGAGAAATATGAGCAGTACAACTTTTTGGTAGTTAACCAGAGTCCTTCCTCAAGGAGACCAGGCCTCCCCTTGCCTTTGAAGGCTTCTAGGTATTTAAAATGACCTTGGTCTGGGAAGTGGTTGGGGGGGTCATAACTCTCTGTTGTTACAATTTGAGGCACATTTTTGTTCATTTTCCTGAAAACATTCTGCTTATATAGATCCAGTAAAAATCTAGTACATTTCCTATTTATTTTACTCCTGGGGATAGCATGATTAATTAGCCAATGCCGTAGGTCTACACAGGTCAGACAGTCCTGATCACTGCTTTGCCTGTGCCATCCACTATGGTAAGCATGCCACCTTGTTTTTGACGGATGAGTGCTCCACTTGACTGCTGCTTCTGTGGAGTCCAGTTATACATTTAAGTTTCCCAATTAAGTTGCTGTGGTCCCCAGCATAAGGCTTCACATACAGAGAAAAACAATGGAAGTCTTCAAGGATGCTGGCGCTCCCTGCAAAAATCTCTTACGATGTTAGCGAAGGGTACATCTTCTGAACCATCCCAGTGCCCAGGAGTTCCACTGTCAAATGCACTCCAGCATTCCCATTTCTCTGACCTTCTGGCTTACCCTCATGGTTGTGGACTTATTATTCACCTTGAGCCAGAACACCTAGCTGGACTGCGTTGGTGTGGGTCTAGGCATAGAGGATCCACCTGAGGATTGTTGCCAACACAACATAAAGGACAATAGGAACAGAAGATGGGGGCTGGGTGTCTCCCAGGAGAAGCTCTGCTGTGGCTGGTTCTCCTGAAGGGGGCTCGGCTGTTCCTGTCTAAGAAGGAGCTCAGGTCCTTGTTGTCATCAGGTATGGCTGTTGTTACTTTGGGGAGCTCTGGTCTTCATCTCTGCTGCAACCATCACGTCCTGGTTCCAGTAAAGATTTCTTCAGCCATCATCTGCAGACATGGGCGTATACAAGACATTGCCATGGGCTCCCAGCCCTTGATTGGATATTTCGGGTCTCCAGTGCATAGATAGACATTCGGCAGTCTTCCTGCATTTGGCTTATGGGTGAATGTCATAATTTGTAAATGTCAGGTATCAACTCTGCTCTCTTGCAAACCATTGGCTCTGGAAAGGTAACTAAGACACTCATCAACACTAAACCAAGGACTATCAGGCATCTCCAGCATATTCACAGTGAGCCATTTTTAGATCTATATTTCAGCCAACCAACCAAAATAACCATTAGCACCTTTTTTTCGTAACTCCATCAACTTTGATGGTGAAGGGCTGAATAGAACAAAAAGGTAGAGGAGAAGAGAACTGACTTTCTGTGCCTAAATGTCTAATCTGGGACATCAGTCTTCTCCTGGCTTTGGACTTGGACTTGTTCTCCTGGTTCTCAGATTTACGGCACCAGCTCTATTGTATCAGAACTCCTGTATCTCCAGTTTCTGGACTGTAGATCCCGGTCACCATAATTCCTTATTATAAATATCACATTGCTCCTATTTGTCCAGAGAACCCAGACTAACACATACTGCAAGTACAAAACCAAAACAATGATCTGTTCATTTTGTTGACCACATACTTTTCATCACGCTTTTAAACAAAGAAGCATCTGGCTTAACCAACCAGTTTTGTCAAACATAATTTGTCAGGTCACATACTTAAACAGAAAGAAAAAATATTTCAAAATTATGAAAAAATACTAAAGAATTTTAGAAGCCACTTATGATTATAATGTAATATGGAAGTGATTGAGGTACTTGATGTAGGGGCAGCATATTGTTTTTGTTATTAAACTTCTCTTTTTTTTGCTTTTAACATAAATTCACCATATCTTTCCTTGAATCTTACTAGCTCTTCTCAGCCGCTTCCTTCTAACTTCTTGGCATCACCAAGATAGCCCCCGATGATGTAATTATCTTACTCAGTGGGAGCTTTATCAGCAAATGACTAGACTAGAGAAAAAAATCCAATCAGAATAGGCATGAAGGATACCTGCTCTGGAGAACAGTAGGCAGATTTTCATAAAGTTGAAACACATTTACTATATGATGCAAAAATTCTACTCCCAGCTATTCACATAGAAGAAGTAAACTCACTCACACACACACACACATACTTATTAGTGAAAATCTCATTCTAGGTTGATAGGATATCAGTTTCACAGAGTCCTAATCAAGGCCCATTGCAGCGTTGTCCTGCTCATAGAACACCAGAATACCAGAAGAGAAACCTTCTAGGCTTATTGCCAAAGAAAAAATAAATATGGCTTTCTTACTTCATTTTGAATTTTATGAGAATCAAAATGTAGATAATATTCTCAGATGGGTCTTAAATCAGATTTGCCTTAAAATTGACCCTCCTGAATCGCTCTCCTACACAACAAACTCTCAGTTGGGGTGAACAGGCCACTATGTTGCTCCAAATGGTTTCCTAAGAGAAATCAAGGCCAGCGTTGAATTTGTCAGTCCCTCTGACATCATTAACATCACTGGTTTGTAGGAAAATTCTGTGAAACTCAACCCTTTAGGATGAAGATGGGACAGACTTTAAGATAATATCTAAATACCTTTTAGAGTTTATACACCCTAATCCTTCATTCCAAGACTTTATTCTAGTGCTGTGACATTTTATTTATTCAGAATGATGGGCTTAGTTGTAAATTCTGTTTGTTTTATATTACTATTAATTTGTCTACTAATTTTTTTTCATTGCCAGTCTTTCCCTTTGTGATTTATTCACACTTAAATGGAAATTAAGCATGTTTGGCTATTTAGAGGCTGAGGAGGGAAACATTGTATAATCTACATACATTAGAATATGGAATAAAACTTTTACTCCTCTCTTGGAATTTCAGTTCATGTCTCAAAACTGGAGAAAATGAGGGAATACATTATGAGAAACATATTAGACTCAGTAAGGCACACAAACCAGTCCTTTGAAAACTTCTGGTGACATAACAATGAAGGAAATCAAGATCCAAAGTGCTATGGTTTTCCTTTTGAGATAGAGTGAAAGGGGTTCTTAGCCTTCCTTGCAAGCTAAGTTGGAGGAAATTCATGGAATTTGCAGTTGTCTTCAGTGGAAGAGACTACAGTCTTAGGGACTTGTGAAGTTCCCTCTTCACTCCTATCTGTGGAAGTTTGGAAACCAAGTGAGCGGTGCTCTTCTCCCAAAGCCCCTAACCCCACAGCTCCCTCTTGATGCTACTGGCTGATGCTGGCTGGGTGACGGGGTCCTACAGTCTGATGATTAAGCTTGATTGGCAAACTGACTGGATCAAGAGATGCTAGCAGTTTAGTAAAGCTCACTACCAAGTGGATCATGGAGGAGTGACCTGGGTGCCTGGTGTCTTGTCCCTTCCTTTCTGCTGCTCTGCTTCTGACTCTGCTTCTCAGCTGCTATGAACTCAGTTGTCTTCCTCCACCACACCCTTTACCATGCTGTTCCTGCCTTGGGGCCAGACAACCATGGACTGAATGCTCCAAAACTGTGAGCCAAGTTAAACCTCTCCTTTAAGATGCAGAAAAGCTAATCATAATCCAAACATGGACTCCACTGCAAAGCTAACATTTTTTCTTCTAAAATACAACGTGAATTACTTGTTTACCTCTATCTATTTTCTGTCCCCAGATAAAAAACTTCAGGAAGGCAAGCACTGCATAGTCAACTAGAGCTCAGCCTTTTTTATTAGTCCATGTTTGCAGTACACATTTACATTACTTGTGTGGAGTTGGTACATGCACACATCTTAATTCCTTTTTTATCCCCTTCCCCATCTCTTGATCCCCTTCCTATTTGAAAAAGATCTATTTCCCTACTTCCTATTATCTATATTTTATTTGGCTCTTTATTTATAATTTGGGTTTCCCATATAAGAGATACCATACAATATTTAGGCTTGTGCGTCTGATTAATTTCACTTGGTCTCAACTGATTTATTTCTTTTTGGTCTCAAGGTGCATCCGTTTTCCTATAAATGACTCAAGTTTATCAGATTGTACTCCATGGTGTGTAAATACCACATTTTCTTTATCCATTCATGTGTCGATGGACATACGGACTGCTCCCAAGAAATCTTTTTTAGCAAATATCCTTGGTTTTTTATCTTTCTTTTACTACTTACATAAACTTAGTGGGTTATGCCTTTTCTTTAAGCTTCAGTTTACTCATTTGCAAAAACATGCATAAAGTACATTATGTATAAGAATATATAATCTAAATACATGGATGTACAGATTAATGTGTGTAAACATTTAATACATGTAACACATAATTATAATAGTCACCTTTCAGTAACTAATATTGTTATTGTTGCTACTATTATTTCTTTAACAGTAAGGTTTCTATCAGTATGATAAGATCTACTCACATGTTCACAAATATTTGATGATTAAATTATTTTTCAAGGTAATATCTAGTACATGCATGCATTATCTCAATAGAAGCAAAAACTGGAGAGAAAATGAATGTCTGTTGATGAAGATCATTTTTATAGCAGCTAGTGTGTGAAGTATCTAAATCACAGTTCCAAGCCTGTGTTCTGAGACCAAACCCCCTAGTAAAAGCTTCCTAATAACTATCCCTCCTGCCCCCACTGAGCACACCTTCAGTATGTCTTCTGATCTGTCTGTATAATTGGGGTAAAGACTCCCTCGACCAAGCACCAGCTAAAAACCTGATTGTTGTTCAGGGCAAAGCACCAAGGCAAGCATGACGTGCAGAGGAAGTGAGGCGTCATCTGCAGTGACCTCCAGCAAATACAGGGAGGCAGCAGAGACCCCTGCAAGGCTACTCACTGCCCCAGTGACTCACTGTGGGGCTGAAGGCCAGCACAGCAAGTTCCACTCTTACTGACTTTGGAAATAGTAGTATTCTGCAGCATTCTTCTAAGCCCAGGAAAAGAAAAGTACTTGTACACACACTTCCTCTGTTTTTGTATCAAAATAGCTTCCAGAAATTTCACCAGGCCTGAAAACTTTTCTCTGAATAATCAGAAGTCCTAAGCTATTTCAGGCTATTTCTAGTCTGGCCTTGCTGAGTTAACAGGCTACTTTTAAAAAGATTTATAGAGAAGGAGCAGACAAGATTTATAAGCTACTATCAAAGCAAAAATTGCACCAAACAGCATCAAACAGGAATGGAAGACTCTACTCAAGCCTATAACAGGAGAAAGACACCAGAAATCAGTCTGTGCTGATTTCCACTGAAAAGAAAGCTGAGGGGTTTATAAACACTGACCTAAGAGGGAGAACAGGCTGTGTCTCCTAACTGGCCTCACACAGGGGAAAAGCAAGCCTATAGGCAGGAGACAGTTTTTCAAGTGAAGAAAGGCTTCCACCCACTGAAGTCAGTGTCCCACAAACTGGGATCTAGGGTCGTTGTCTTCCCAAGATTGCATTTCAGGGATGACTCTGGCCTTTCTGAAAGAGGATTACTGAGCTGTAAACCAGGCAGGAGAAAATTAAGAATATTTGCATCTCACAGAAGCAGCAGGAGAGTGAACAATGACAAGGTTTCTAAGGTAAATTCTCTAAGGATAGAGAAAGGGAGCACTTTTCTGGTAAGTCTGCTGGACTGGGTTTGGGCAGAGGGTGAGGAAGAAGTCTGGACCTAAAGGCAAGAAGTCTACTTCAGCTTTAGTCAGGCTCTGCGAAATGCCAAGGCTGCATTGGTCACTACAAGTCAGGGAGGCACACAGAAGAGAGATTTACACAATAAGGAGGGGGTTTTTTTGTGGTTTTTTTGTTTGTTTGTTTCTCTTTTTTTTGCAGGTGTGCTGGGGATTGAACTCAGGACCTTATACTTGCTATGCAAGTACTTTGCCACTGAGCTAAATCCCCAACCAGGAGGGTTTTTCTGTTGTTGTTTTTTGTTTTTGTTTTTTTCCCACCAAGAATATGTATTGGTGCATTGTATATTATGATCACATTCATCATAGTTAATTTGTACCTGTACATGATATATTTTGGTTCCCCTCTTCCTCTTTCCCTTCCACCCCCTCCTTATTTACAATAGCTTTATTTACTTTTTTCCATTCTTTTATTTTTTTCTTTTCATTTCTCTTCCCCTTCCTTCCTTTCCCCCTTTCCCTTCCTTCCTTTCCCCCTTTCCCTCTCTAGTTCTCTTCCCATTTAAATATTGTCTTTCTTTTTCACAATATATGAGAAACCCTAAGTATAAATCAAGACAAAGAGGTTTTATGACTTTTCTTACTTTTCTCTCAAAATTCTCATGCCCTTATAAAATTAATTTCACTTAAACATTAATGTGCATTTCTATTCATTTCTTCTCACTTTCCTTGCCATAAATATTATTTTGCAGTTTACCACTCATTCTTTAGCTTCCAGAAAAATGGTTGGATCTATTTACAGCAGCAAGCAAACAGCTCTCCATCAAAGCCCCAGCTGGAACCCCAAGGCCACTTAGTTACTTTCAAGCACTTCCCATCTTCCTCTTTATCCCTGGCCTTTCTAGTGCCCTTGATCTATAATCCACACAGCAAACCCTTCCAACTAATTTGTATCTTCTCCTGCTCAGAACTACCATCCTCCTACTGATTCAACTTCTACCACTTCACTGTAACTCTGTAGAATCTCAGCCGGCTCCAAAGGAGCTTCTCTAGTCTACGCAGCATCTTGATTCCCCAACACTCACCCAATCCTTGGCTTTAACTACAGCCTTCTTCTCTTCTAATGATGGCAGAAGCTCCTCTGAAGAAGCTGCCACTTCTCACTTTGTTTTACACTGAGGAGGCTGCTTCAGTTTTCTCTTGCTTGTCCATTGCAGTTTCCTTCTCACTGCATCTGATCTTGCTCCCTCTTGCTCCCTGTCCTGGCAAATTGCAAGACCATTTCCATCTACTTACTCCAACTGGAAAGTTATGAGCTACACTGACTTCCCCTCATCTCTGTGTTCATCAGTTGCTCCCAATTCTTAGATGGCCAACAAGGGTTTCCATAAATATTCTTTCCTTGCCTCTCCAGTCAAAGCAGACTCAACTGCTTTAAAAACAAACACACTTACATGTTTTTATCTCCATCTACCATTGCTTCCCATCATAGGACGATGGATCCTGCTTAAGAGCAGTCTGGGATCCTGACACTGGATAATCCTTTCCTGAGGTGGGGGCAGCCTTGATTCCAGTCATGGGGGTATTGCTCCTGCTTAGAGCATGATCTCATCATGAGGTGACCTGTTTGAGAGACTCATCATTGTTCAAGGCAGTGTATTAGTCACCTCCCCCATCACTAAGACAAAATACCCAGTACCCACAACCTGAAGGAGGACTTATTTTCACTCACAGTTTCAGAGGATTCACTCCATAGCTGAGTGGTTCCAGGGCAGAATGGCCAGGCAGAGGAACAGCTCAACCTCGATAGACAGTAGAAAGACAAGAGAGAAAGATCTACCCTCAAAAGTAGTCCCACCTTCTCCAACTTAGCCCCACTCCTACAGCACATTCACTCTGAACAGATCAGTGGATGAATCCACTGACCAGTACAGCAGCTCCATGGCCTAATCACCTCTGAACACATGAGACATGGAGAAAATTTCAGATCCACCATAACAGGTAGTTTCTGTCATAGAGATGTCCATTGATCAGACCTACCATTCTTGGGGTCGAAAGTGACTTGGGGGAGAAAGAGTAGTTCAGAGGAAAAATAGTTAAAGAGATGAATAGGATCAGAGAGGAACAAAGCAGAGTGAATGAAGGCGATGTCTGGGCCCTCCTTCACTTACATAGAAATTAACTCGAGGTTGAGCCTAGATGAAAGTGTGAGTTGTAAGACTTGTAGAGGAAAACATAAGAAAGTCTCAGTTTAGGACTGGTGATGAGGGTTTATAAACACCTAAAGCCATAAGAAGTTGATGTCAGAACTTATCAAATTTTAAAACTCTGCTTTTCAAAAGACAATGAGGCAAAAACTTATTCACAGATGTAATGACAGAAAACTTCCCAAACATGAGAAAAGAATTTGACATACAGATAACTGAGATTTATAGAACCCCAATTAGACATGACAAAAATAAATCTATGCCAAGGCATATAATAATCAAGATTCCAGATATTCAACACAAGAACAGAACATTAGAAATTGTTAGAGAAAAGAAACAAATCACCTATAAAGGCAAACCCATCAGAATCACAACAAACTTCTCAGCACAAACCCTTAAATCAAGGAGAGCTTGGAGCAAAATTTTTCAAGCCCTAAAAGAAAACAATCTCCAACCCAGATTGATGTACCTGGCCACAGTATCTTTCAAATTCAATAATGAAATAAGATACTTCCACAACAAAGAAAAACTGAAGAAATTCATGACCACCAAACCATTTCTACAGAACATTTTTTAGGGTATCCTAGAAAGGGGAAAAGGAGACCATAATTCCAAGGACATTAATAAAAATAATCCACCTGGCAAGGCAAATAAACAGAGGGAGAAAAAAGGAACCAGAAACAGAAAAAGACTATGACAAAGATACATCAATACACAACAGTTATAACCATCAATGTAAATGGTCTCAATGTACCGATAAAAAGAAACAGACTGGCAGAATGGATCAAGAAACAGGATCCATCAATATGCTGCATAAAAGAAACACATCTAACATAAAAAGAAATTCACAAACTGAAAATCAAAGGATGGAAAACAGTACTTCATGCAACAGGAGCCCAGGAAAATAGCAAGAGTAGCTATCCTAATTGCAGACAAAGTGAACTTCAAGTCAAGACTGATCAAGAGAGACAAAGAAGATCACTACTTACTTATTAAGGGAAAACTCCAATAGAAGGGGGTGACAATCATTAATATTTATGCACCAAACACTGGTGCACCTAACTACATAAAACAAATATTAACGGACATGAAAAATCAAATAAACACTAACACAATTATAATGGGAGACCTCAACACCCCACTGTTACAGACAGATCAACTAGACAAAAAATCAACAAAGAAATATCAGAAGTGAACCAAACCTGTGAACAAATGGACTTAGTCAATGTCTACAGAGTGTTCCACCCCACGTCAGAATACACATTCTTCTCAGCTGAACATGGGATGTTCTTCAAAATAGACCACATACTAGCTCATAAAGCAAGCTTAAGTAAATGTAAAGGAAATTAAACTATTCCATGCCTATTATCAGGCCATACTGCAACAAAATTGGAAATCAATGGCAAAAGAAACTAGAAAAATTACATTAACACATGGAAATTAAATAACATCCTCCTGAACAACAGCTGGGTCACAGATGAAATTAGAGAAGAAATTAGGCAGTTTATACAATTAAATGATAATGCCAGTACAACATACCAAAACTTAAGGGACACAATGAAAGTAGTGCTAGGAGGGAAATTCATAGAGTTGAATTCCCACATCAGGAAAATAGAGTGAGCTCAAGTAAACAACCTAATGTTGAACCTCAAACTTCTAGAAAAAGAACAAATCAAACCCAAAAACTTGTACGTGAGAGGAAATTATAAAGATCAGAGCTGAAATTAATGCAATTGAGACTAAGAAAACAATACAAAGAATCAATGAATCAAAGAGTAGTTTCTTGGTGAGAGACTAAGTAAAATTGACAAATCCCTACCAAACTTATCCAAAAAAAGGAAAGAAAAAACACAAATCCATGCAATAAAAAATGGAAAGGGTGAAGTCACAACAGACCCTGCAGAAATTCAAAAGATCATCAGTAACTACTTTAAGAACCTCTACTCACACAAGATGGGAAACACTGAAGAAATGGACAGATTCTTAGATACATATGAATTACCAAAGCTGGATCAAGAAGAAATAAAAATACTAAATAACCCAGTATCAGTCATTGAAATTGAAGAAGTAATTAAAAACCTACCAACAAAGAAAAGCCCAGGTCCTGACAGTTTCACAGCTGAATTCTATAAGAAATTCAGAGATGATCTAATACCACTATTCCTCAAACTCTTTAATGAAATTGAAAAGGAAGCAGTACTTCCAAAAATCATTCCTAGAAGCAAGCATTACCCTGATACTAAAACCAGAAAAGTACCCAGCCAAAAAAGAGAACTACAAGCCAATTTCTCTAATGAACACAGATGCTAAAATTCTCAGTAAGATACTGACAAACAGAATGCAACCTATCATCAAGAAGATTATACACTAAAACCAAGTAGGATACACCTCAGAGATGCATGGATGGTTTAACATACATGAATCAATAAGTGTAATACACAATATCAACAGAGTCAAGGACAAAAATCACATGATCATTTCAATAGATGCAAAAAAAGCATTTGACAAAGTCCAAAGCCCACTCATGATAAAAATCCTACAGAAATTAGGAATAGAAGGTCTATATCTCAATCTATAAAAGCCATCTATGACAAATCTATGGTCAACATCATACTAAATAGTCAAAAACTGAAAGCTTTCACTCTAAAATCTGGAGCAAGACAAGGATGTCCACTATACCACTGTTATTCAATATAGCTCTAGAAACATTAGCCAGAGCAATTAGGCGAGAAAAAGAAATAAGAAGAATAAAGCCAGGAAAGGAAGAAGTTACATCATCATTATTTGCGGATGACATGACACTCTATATAGAAGACCCAAAAACTCCACCAAAAGATTTCTAGATTTAATAACTAAGTTCAGTCACATAGTGGACACAGAGTCAACACTCAAAAATCAATAGCAAAAAAAAAAAAACAATAGCATTTCTATATACAAATAACAAAATCACTGAGAGGGGAATTAGGGACGCTACACCATTCACGATTGCTTCAAAAAAATGCAATATTTAAAAATCAATCTAACAAAACAAGTAAAACATCTTTACTTTGAAAACTATAGTACTCTAAGAAAGGAAATTGAAAGGAGTATCAGAAAATGGAAAGAGATTCCATGTTCCTGGATAGGAAGAACCAACATAGTGAAAATGGCCATACTTCCCAAATTACTATATAGATTCAATTTGCAATGCCAATCAAAATACCAATAGTATACTTCACAGAATTAGAGAAAGCAATCATAAAATTCATCTGGAACCAGAAGAGACCAAGAATAGCAAAAAAAAATCCTGGGCAACAGGGGCAAGGTAGGGGGCATCACAATTCTTGACCTGAAACTATACTACAAAGCTATTGTGATAAAAACAGCATGGTACTGGCAAAAAGACAGACCTGAGGGTCATTGGAACAGATGAGAAGATGCAGAAACAACTCCAAACACACTCAAATACCTCGTCTTCGACAAAGGAGCCAAACACCCTCACTGGAAGAAAGATAGCCTCTTTAACAAATGGTGCTGAAAAAACTGGCTTGACACATGCCAAAAACTAAAACTAGATTCATGTCTCTCACCGTGTGCTACATTAAAAGCAAAGTGGATCAGAGATCTAAACATTAAAGCAGAAACACTAAATCTGCTAGAAGAAAAAAAAGCAAAAACTCTTGAAGACATAGGGTTAGTCTGAACAAAACTCAGACTGCACAGGAAATAATACAAAGAATCTGCAGTTGGGACCACATCCTATTAAAAAGCTTTTGCACAGCAAAAAGAAATTACCAACAGAGTGAGGTGAAAGCCCACAGAGTAGGAAAAAGTTTTTGCCATCTGCTGCTCAGACAAAGGTCTAACATCTAGAATATATAAAGAACTCAAAAAATTTCAACTCCTCAAATTTAAAGACCCAGCCCAAAAATGGGCATCTGAAATGAATAGACACTTCTCAGGTGAAGGAGTACAAACAACAAATAAACATATGGAAAAGTGTTCAACATCACTGGTCATTCGAGAGATGCAAATTAAAACAATGCTAAGATTCCATCTCACTTCAGAAAGAATGGTTATTATCAAGAAATCAACCAACAACAAATGCTGGTGGGGCTGTGGGGAAAAAGGAACCCTCCTCCACTGTTGCTGGGAATGTAGGCTGGTACAAACATTGTGGGAATCAGTATGGCGACTCCTCAAAAAACTACAACTAGAGGTTCCATTTGACCCAGATAGTCCTCTTCTTGGTATCTTCCCAGAAGAATTTAAACATCATACCACAGTGACATGTACACAACCATGTTTATAGCAACACGATTTGTAATAACTAGGTCATGGAAACAACCCAAATGCCCAGCAGCTAATGAATGGCTAAAGGAGATGTGGGGTTTTTTTATACAGTGGAGTGCTACTCTGTCATAAAAAAGGATAAACTTGAAACATTTATAGGTAAATAGATGCACCTTGAGAACATAGTCTTAAGTGAAATAAATCAGATATGCATGAGTACATATCAAATTGTTTCTCTGCCATGGGAAACCATAAATGTCAATAAGGACAAAAAGTTATAATAGATATCATGGAAAAGAAAGATAATATCCAAATGAGAAGAGAACTAGAGAAGGAGGAGGGGGAAAAGAAGGGAAAAAGAAAGGGAAAAAAGAGGAAAAAATGGAAAAATGTAAATAAAGCTATTGTAAATAGCGAGAGGAGGGGGAGTAGAAGGCAGGAAGGTAGAAACCAAGGTATACCATGTACAGGTATAAATTAAATATGATGAATATGATGACTATGTATATCTACAGTGTACCAATACCTGTTCTTGGTAAATAAGTAATTTTTTTAAAAGACAATAAGTCAAAGATTGGGAGAAAATATTTGCAAAACACATTTTACTGGTATCCAAAATATACAAAAAGCTCTTGTGTCATATATATGTATACATATGTAGGGTTAGGGTTAGGGGTTAAGGTTATATATATTTTTTTAATCTCCTAAAATTCAACAAGAAGGAAACAACTGAACTAAAACACAAGGAAAAGATCTGAGCAGACACATCACAGAGGTCATGCGCATGTGACAGACAAGCACATAAATAGCTGCTCATGAGCCTTCATCATTAGGAAATGCAAACTCCGACAGTGAGGGGGTACCAGGTGCCCTTATTGGAATGACCAAGATACAGTCCCTGGCAATACCAATTGCTGCTGGATACCTGGAGCAGGAAGGCACTCATGGTGGCTGGCAGGAAGGCTTGGTGTTTTACAAGAATACTCCGATTTGTTTCTCCCGCCCATATTGTTTTTAAGACTCTGTCTTACATCTTTCCAAAACAATTCTTATTTTGGAAATCAATTACTTATTTATACCCTAATATCTGAATCAGAACAGTACTACAAAATAAAGTTGAACTCCAGGAGCAGATATTCCAAACTATGTTTCTAAGCATCTCAGTGAGAAATTATGACCTCTGTGGAAAGTCCTTTTGATTTTTCATGTTTATGCTCTTTATAACAAGCAAGAATTAAATTTTATGAAGCAATATTTATCTTTCTGCCTTCCCCTTTGTAAAAATGAATTTAATAAGGGGATTTTTTTTCCTCTGAAAATAGTTGTTAACAGTTTCTTATTCGTTGCCCGGGTACTTTTTTCTTGTTCTTTTGCAAATAAAACATAAAACTTGCACTGACTTTGAAAGTAAACAGTATTCCTAGCTTGGCAATGCTCATTCCCGAACTAAGGTCCTGCTCATATTTATGTTCTAAGTAGCTGGAACATGAAAGCCATAATCAATTTTTCATCTCCACTCCTGTTCCCCATTTGTTTCAGCCAGTGCCCTTTGCCGTTTTCAGCTCAGAACAACAGCGCACATCCTGGTACTTCTCTGGGTGTGGGACAGAACACAGAAGCTGCTGGATTGCACTCGCTGGCCCTTGTGGGCCCAAGTTCACTTGCAGCCCTAAATTTTGAGAGAGAAACCATCTGAAAGGCTGAGAAACCATCTGAGAAACCATCTGAAAGGCTGAGAGAAGACAGGGCTGCCAGTAGCCTGCAGCTCTTTCCGTGATATCATCTCTCCATACAGAGACCCTCCCTCTACCATTCCACTGCTAGTCCTCTGCTAGTCCTGGTCCTCATAAAAAAAGGTGGCATGTGAGAGTTAGGTGAATATACTGGTGACTTAGCATATTTATTTAGAAGAGCCCCATTCCCCCTCCCTGGAAGAGAAAAGCCTGTCTCCAAATGGAGCAACCACTCCTCAGTGAAATTTCAGACACTGTGCAGCAGGGGCAGCGAATACATTGTTTAGATTTTTTGTCATTATTAACACATGTCAATTGCAACAATTCTGGGAATCAGTGTGATAATTCCATATTTGCAGACATCATGCGTAGATCTTTGGAACAGACTTTCTGGCATCTTTCACTTGGCTTCCTTCAAAAACTGCAAAGTCAGCTCTAAGCACCACACATAGGGACCCAAACACGGGATTAACCCTACCTTGTAATTATAGAAGCACATGGTTTAGTTAGCATCCTCTGTCATCATTAATTGTTCTCATGTGGATAGTAAATTGAGACTGCCACTTATCTCCAGATTTTTCATTTTGACAATTTACATGTGATCCATCGTGTATTGTTACAGGTCAAGATTTTTTTTTTCTGTATTCACCAGGTTTCCTGTTTTTCTTCTTAAATTTTACTAAGTACAGTACATTGGTGGAAAATGTTTTCCTACAATGCTTTTCATATCCTCTGCTCTGCAGTTTAGCAACATATTGAAACTTTGTTTCAATAAGAATTGCGAACTTCTACATCCATGGCTAAATTGCATTTTCTTCTCCCATAAGTGGAGGAAGAAGAATGTTGTTCCTTAATATTGCCTTTATTTGAGGTTGTTTGCTTTCTTTAATGGATACTTGGAGTGAGCTGATTGTACATTTCACAAACTAAGAGAATGTTCCTGGAAGCATAAAATGGCACAATTATTAAATATAAGTATAATTTTAAGGTATTGCAATTCTTAAGGTCATGAGCCTAATAATGACTTCTCTAATAAGCGTCCATTTACAACTAGAAAATGAAATTAAGAGTTCAGAGATAATGAAATTAACACATCCCTGAATGGTGCCTTTTGGAATATGAACTGATAATCATTGTAACGGAATGTTTGCTGAACATTCCCCACAATCTAGAATTTC
Source organism: Hystrix cristata (assembly GCA_004026905.1). Classification (NCBI taxonomy): domain Eukaryota; kingdom Metazoa; phylum Chordata; class Mammalia; order Rodentia; family Hystricidae; genus Hystrix; species Hystrix cristata. The sequence continues at coordinate 24,124 of PVJO010009070.1, forward strand.
CTCCATGCTGAGCAGAATAAATGACACCCAAAGATGGCCAATGCTTCATCCCCAGTTGAAGCTCTAACCCACAACGTGACTATATTTGGAGTTAGAGCCTTTGGGGAAGTATTTAGGTTAAATTAAATTTTAAGGATGGGGCCCTAATCTGACTAGTATCTCTGCTCTCTCTCTTTCTCTCTCATTCTCTCTCTCTCTCTCTCTCCTCTGTCTCTTTCTCTCTCTCTCTCCTTCTTCCTCTCTCTCTCCCCATGTGCACTTAGAAGCAGCCATGTGAGAACATAACATGCAGTTATCAACAAGCCAAGTGAGAGATCACCAGAAATGAACCCTGATGACTACTTGATCTGAGTTTCTAGCCTCTAGCACTTTGAAAACATAAATCTTTACTGTTTAAGCCACTCAGTCTGTGACAGCTCCTGATGATAGCCAAGCAGACTAACACACTGTGGGAAAAGTGGTCAAGGAGATGTGTAGTCTTTGCCCTTAGTGACAGCCATGACCACCACACATGGCAGCCCCCAGGAGACGGGCAAGGACAGGAAATGGACTCTCCCCGCGGCCTCCAGAGATGAACTCAAGCCCAAAATGTCATGATCTCAGCCCAGTGAAGTATGGCAGACTTCTGTCTTATGAAACTGTAACAGCCTAACTTTGCATTGTTAAAAGCCAGCAAGTTCATGGTAATCTGTTAAAGTCACAGTAGAAAATGAATATATCTCCCAAGGCTGAAAGATGGACTCTGGTGCAGCAGTTCCAGGGGAAAAGTGCGTGCTCTGAAAGGTGAGGGCCTTACCTCAGAAGTGTAAGGTGGAGGCATTGCTGAAGAGCTGCAGGCCTAGCAGAAACAAAATGTAACCAGTGGCCTCCTCCCTCCTGACCTCAGAGACGGGAGGAGATGGCCCCCAGGCCAGGAGGGAGAACAAGGGAGCTACTGGAAATAGAGAGATGCTGCTGGAAGAGAGACCCACTTCACACCCCAGTTGAATGTGTGCTGAGTGCAGACATTGGTGGACGTGTGTGTGTTAAAGCTTGTATCTAGATGTCCCCGCCAAAGCCTCATGTGGTCATAGGTGGGGCTTTTCAGAGATGGCTGTATCTAAAGTGCATGATGCTGGGATCAAAAATATGATGCTAGGATTATGGGTGTGAGTGCTACCCACCTGGATAAAATATAAGAGACAGAAAAGGGGCTGCTTTTGTTGCTTGTTGTTGGTTGTTGCTTGCTGCTTGCTACTTTGCTGCTTTGCTGACTTCTGCGTGCCATGAATTGTTTCTCCTCTGTGATGCCCCTGTGCCAGGCTACCCTGCCTTGGAGCCAGCCAACTTTGGACTGAAACCTCTACAAACTGTGAGTCAAATTAACCTTTCCTCCTTGTACTGTTGGGTGTCAGGTATTTTGTCTCGGCAACAAGAAAAGTAACTAAGAGAGTGTGTTATAGACCTGCTCAGACAATGAAATTACAGCTTTTGAATTTCTCTATGCTGTCTTCTTAGGTTCCGTTCCTAATTTTATTTTCCCTTCTGCATTTACAGTTCCTGTGTGTGTTCTTCCTTGTTTATTTTTCATCATTTTTCTTTAAATAGAGTCTGCCCCATCTGAACATTTCCACAAATGTGAACTTGGCACAGGAAGAGTAAGCTGGCTGGAAAAGCCCAGCTCCAAGACCAGTAGGGAATGTTCTTGGCCGAGGGCCTGGCTCACCTCACTTTCAGTATTTAGTAGATAAACTCAGAGAAGCACCTGCAGCCGCGCCTCTTCCGTTGATGTGACTCCTTGGCCAAGCCCCTGCCCCTCCATGTCCTCTTCAATCAGTACATTACGGAGGACAGCAGTGGCGGGTGGTGTTGTGGACCCTGTCCTACAGCTGCCAGCCATGCTCTGGCTTCTGTGCTGCAGAGCTACCTCTCTTTATGGAGACACTATCACACCTTCAGAGTCCTTCCTGCCTCAGATCTTGGTGCCGTGAGACAAGCAAGTGTTAAAGTCTTTCAGAAAGAAAACACTTGAAGACATCACCACGTGAAATTCTAAGTAGGCAGGAATCATCTCAGCTTCTTTTCTCATGTAGGTCTATGTGTCACTAGTACTAAAAACACTAGTGCCCACTGAGAGAACATTGGCATGTTCTGTCTCTAACGCTTTACTTATGTTCACTTTTCCACTGACTGTTGGTGTTCAGCTGATAGTGTTTTGGAACTGAAACATCTTTCTTGCTGTTATTATCAATTCTTTAAGTAATGAGAAGAATCGTTTTTCGCTTGTTTTGTTTTCTGAGACAAGGTCTCACTACGTAGCCCAGGTTGGCCTCAAACCCACGATCCTTCTGATTCAGCTGCTCAAGTGCTGGATTATAGGCGTGCAGCACCACATCCATCTAAGAATTACTTTCATTAAATAATAAGAATTGTTTCCCTTTTATTGGGAAAATACAAAATCTACTGACTCACGTTCTAACACTGAGCGATGTGTGTGAACATTCTCCCCTCCTCATACAAAGCATTTCCGGATTATTTGGGCTGGACATCCACAGCTCAGGACCCAAACCCTTGACTGCACATCTCCTCCCGCCTCCCTCATAACATTTCAAGAATCATTTCTTGGCTTCCCTGATTCCCCAGGAAGAGGTGATCTGCCACATTCCCTGTGTCTCCGCACTTCCTTCATGCTTCATGCTGAAGGGAAGCTTCTCTGTCCTCTCCTGTGGATTCTGGGCTTCTGACCCCTGAGCACCTGCAGTGCACCTCGCCCACAACAGGCACTCACTTAGCTGCCGGGAATAAATTCCGCCAGGACAGGAGCTGGGGATTTAGCTCAGTGGTTAGAGTGCTTGCCTTGCAAGCACAAGGCTCTGAGTTTGATCCCCAGCACACACACACCAAAAAACCCTCCATGACAAATATCAAGGAATCAAGAAAGATGCTGACATAGAATAGTCTACTCAATAAAATTTTACACAGTATGGGAACATAAATAAAATTAAGTGACTTTCTCATAAAATAGCTAAATATAAAAGGAAACAGAATTTAAAAGACAATAATTCATTTACCTGGAAAGCTCAAATTGAATATTGATATTGAAAAATAGAGCATCATTAAAATGCTCATTTATTTTTCATAGGATTTTTAGTTTTATTTATTTTGAATAAGTAAATTGTTATTCAAAAATATCTATTGGGGGGGGCCACTCAGATGTTACCTATTTGATCATAGCAGGATTGTTTTAACAGAAATACCCATGACAGTTTCTGCTAATAGCCACAGAAATTTCAACATATATATATAGGAAATATATGAAATAAGTATGAAATAAAAGACAAATAATAGGAAAAAAGAGAAAGAAAAAAAAGGTATTATAATCCAGTGTGGACAATGTACCTAAAAGTGTACCTTGACTTAGTATATTGTGTTACATGTTTTATATTTTCTTTGGCCTATTAGTCTTGTTTTCAATCTGTATATACAATAATTAAGGTAGTACAAGATGAATAAATGCATCTGATGATGGAAATAAAAGAGGGGATGAAAGGAAAGGGGGATAAAGTATTGAAATGTGTTATGTACATGTACCAATTCCCTACAGTGAATTTAATCATTATGTACTCCAAACATGGACTAATAAAGTGGAAAAAAAAAAGAAAGAAATTTCAGATGAGCACCTATACAGGTAGCACTTAATCTAGTATCTGGAAGATAATGATCATTCCACACATTCCAATTATTATCATTAATTTCTAGTGGAAATAATATTTGAAGACTGGTAAGTGATTAAGGTGTCTCCCTAATGCTTTGTTAATTACAAAAAAAAGAAGTGTTTAAATGATCATTTTCCCTATTGCACGTTGATGATTCCAGTTCATTTCTGGAATTCTGTAAAGACATGATAAGGAGCTTTGAAAGCGGCATGTTTTAGTTACTTTTCTCTCATTGCTGAGACAAAATGCCCAACACCTAAAATTAAGGCAGGAAACGTTTATTTAGCTCACAATTTATAGAGGTTTCAGTCCACAGTCAGCCGGCTCCAAGGCAGAGTGGCATGGCAGATAGGCAGAAGGCAGCAAGGCAAGCAAAAGGGGCCTACAAGCCTCTTTCTGTCCTTTGTATCTTATCCAGGCTACCTACCCCTTAGGGTGGGTAGCACTCCCACCCTTAATGCTAGTGCCCTTAATCCTATGATCACATCCTTGATCCCAGCAGAACTACACCAAACCAATCAGTGGACTAATTTAGTAATCACACACTCTAGATCCAACCCCACCTCTGAGTGCATGAGGTCTAGACACAAACCCTAACAGGGCATCTGGCTAAATGGTCCCTGCAAAGCCTTCCATGCTCCAACACCAGGTCCAGGAGCCACGTTCTGTATATAGTTCTCACTGCACCCCTTGGCCTTTTCTCCCTCGCTTCTTTAGGGAGCCGTGAAATGCTACAGCATTATATGCTTTTGGATAGATAGTGAGCAATCAAAACTTCCATTAGAGTCAAAATTGCAATATTTCTGAGATATTTACCTGTTGAAAACAAACACATCTAGAACTGACAATTTCAATATAGTCTTTAGGTTCAGGCTGTTGTATTAGACAATGTTCACTCAGAGTAGCTTCGAGTCTAAATCATGCAACCATAAACTACTTGGACTATCATCAGCCAAAAGTGTCTCATCTAATATGTCTTGGCTGAGATAATACGCCATTCTGAAACACACAGGGACTAGATTATGGAAAATCAGATGAAAATAACAAAACCTAATATTTGAAGTAATTTTTGTGCCATGAAATGCATTTTTCTCTAACATTAGACAAAGACAATTTAAAGAATAAAGACAGGACTCCAAAATCCCATTGCAATTAGAAATAAAAAACACAGAGTATCCTTGAAATGTGCTTGCTGACTTTTATCACAGCTTTTGAAATCATTAGAACTGTGTAGCTCCTGTTTAATCATTTTCCCGTGCTGATCCCTGGTCATCTTCTGCGGGTGCTTTTGGCCCTTTTCATTCTCTGGAGAAACACAGAGATTAAAACCTGTGTGTTTTGTCAATGTGAGTTTTTGCTGGAGTCTTGGCTTCCCATGCCAGGATAGTAAGCTTGCATTACATACATCCCACTTTGGTCAGCCGTTTCCAAGCCTTCAAAGTCCTTCCTTGTAAATATAGATGCAACAGTATCCCCAGTGTCACTCCAAAACTACCAGTTACTACTGGTCAGGGGCAGTCAGCACTTCTTAGAAAAATTGCCCGGGCCTCCCAGAAGTCTGTCAAATCACACATTAATAAGTTAAGACCTGGAGAGTCAGGACACTTCAATATTAGACAAGTCAGGAAGCTTCTCTGAAACTCATATTTTTCATGTATAAAATAGATCCCCATTCTACACCAGAATAATATCTGCTGCACAAAGTTTTGAGATTCTAATTAGGCCTGATACAGAACAGGTGTTTGCTGCACGTTGAATGATTAATTCAAATAAAATGACAGTATTTAAAATATTTTACACAAACCCTGGTCCACAGTAGGCACTCAGAACATGGCAGAAGTAGTAATAGCAATGACAGCAATGCTAGTACCTATGAGAGCTGTTCTGTGATATTAATATTATTTAATATTACTGAGCATAACAGTAATGGTGAGACAAACCCTGGATGTCCACACTGTAGTTATGGTCTAGGCTTCCCCTCTCAGCTCTCCATCCATCTGTTCCTACATATGCACTTATGAAACAAACACTATAGTATACTCCACGTAGAACTTCCTTCTCCCCGAGCCTGCCCTAAACACCCTGACATCTTTAACAGACTCCGCTCTATGATATTACGGACTAGGCAGCTACTTCAGGTAGGACTCAAGTAATATCAAAAGTCTATACTGCACTAAATACCTCTCAACAAGGAAATAAGATGGAATTTAATAATTAATCAGCTCTGGTAGCAGACAGACCTGGGCTTGAATCCTGACTACCCTGTGCATGAAGTCTTCAGAAACTTGTTCATTCTCCCTGAACTCCATTTCTTCTTTTATACTATGATAATACTGTATACAATTAGCTTATTGTGAAGATTAAATGACATGAAATGTGAATTAATACAAGTAATGCATGCCCATAAATGTTTAACAAACAGCTTCCAGGAATTTAAAACCATAATCTGCAGCATTTGTGAATATTTATGGTGTAAAACCTCCCACCATTCATTCTAATCATTATCTGAGAATGGGGCTAACTGAAAAGTGTAATAATTTTAATAGAAATAGCATTTTTTTTTAGGCAGCTGTTTAAGGTAAAAATCTGGGTAGGGCAGTTTCAATTAGACCTGTAGTTTCCTTACCAGCCATGTGCATTATATAAAAGCAACTCTCAGTGGACTCTCCCATCAAGGGCAGAAAGAGAAGAACATTTAAGAATAAGTGGACTAGAGGACCCGGGATACTAGCCGGGGGTTAAAGAGTCATGTGAGGAAGGTCCCAACTAGAGACCAGAAGATTTTGAAGCATGTGAAAAACCATCGTAGATCCTCAGTGTTCTGAGTGGTTCCCGACAATAATGGTAACAAGAGCTGATGGTGTGAGAAGCCCACATCTGGAACAACACGTTCCTCACACCCTTGCGCCCAACAGCAATTTCAGGCACAGGAAAAGAATACTGAGGTGGAAAATAGACCATGTTATTGAGGAAAGCTTATGTTTTAGTGAAGAAAAGGTTTGAAACTAATCATAAAATTCATAGATAAGTAGTTGGGGGTAACTCTACATCTTACTGACCTAAAGGAAAATTAACTATTAAATTCTGTGGATGTACCATCTGGAAGAATGTCATTTTCTGAGAAGTGTATCTCCTAACAAAGAAAGCCTTAGACAGTAACATCTTCTCCAAGAAGCAAACTCAGGAGAATTGTCTGTGAAAATTCCACTGAGAAAACTAGCTCAAAGACAGAAAACACATTTTATTGGGGGAAAATATGGACTAGGTGATAAATCACTTTAGAAAGTGGAAGAGAAAGAGTTGTGGGTTTTCTCATAGAAATACTTCATTTAAATCTTCTAAAGATTTGGAGGAGCAATATATAATGCCATTACTTACGATTTAATCTTGTCTGTGAGCCATTTATCTCTTTTAATTGGTGTTTTACTCAGGAAAAGAGTCTGGGGGGGTGCTTTTCAGTACCCTTTTTCTATTGGCAAATTTTCTTGACTCAAAACAGGGGGCGTGGACCGAGAAGAGGATTAGAACAAAAGCAAAGCAAGTGTGACAAAGACATTGTCTGCAGGTTTAGTTGCCACAACCCAAAACAACATAAAGCATGTAAATAATAAGAGCTATTTACAGTGGTGTTTGCAGAGTGCAGGGAAACCAGGAGAGGTGATGCAGCCCTCCAGGTAAGGCGGCAGCAGGTGCCAGCATCACCCGCAGGCCTCAGCGATAGGGGAGAGAGCAGATGGAGGACAAGGTATACAGCAGATCGCCCCATAGGATGCTCTGATGGAGGGAGGCAGCCAGCCCAGGACAACCCAACAGGGAGTACCCTATGCCAGCACCTCCCTCTTTCTCCCCTCTCATTTCTAATCTGGTACTCAGAGAGAGCAAGGGAACCCAGGACAGTCCTTGCAATCAGCTGACAGGGACACAGAGGAGGGTGGGTAAGGGAGGAGGGTGCATCTGAAACAGAACAGAATAAAACCAGCAGACTATTGAAGTAAAACTGCTGTGCAGCAGTAGAGGACACAGTGAAATTCAGCCCACAGCCAGAATTGTGAGGGGAGCAAGAGGTCTCTTCTGACTGGGAATAATTGGGGAACATGCCCAAAGGAGGTCAGGTCCTAGAGACCGGAAGTGGACTGGTGGTTACTGGAACTGGAAGAGAAGGGAAAAGAGGTTGTTGTTTTACAATTAAAACTATCTAACATGATAAACCTTATATTAGGTACATTTTACCACAACTTTAGATTTTTTAAAATGAGGCAGCACATTTTCATTAGATTTTCTTAATGAGACAAAAGTTTTGCTGAGTGGAAGTGGCAGTGTGGGGGTAGATGGACTATAAAGCAATCCAAGACTTTGTGGTTGGAAATGAAGAAAAACACACAAGAACTCCAGAGTACCACCAGCTACTAAATATCAAAGGAATTGAGAAGAAGGTAAAAGAGTCTTCTCAAATAAATAAGTAATCCAGGGGAGGGAGGTGATTTCATCAACACAGGCAGAAATTAGCGCAGAAAGGAGAAATATTGGGCTTATAAACTCTGAAAATGTGAGTTTTATGAGAATTTCAGGTCTGAATAATGTCTCGTTTATTCAGAAATCATACAGTCTCTCAGATAAGTGTATTAGTTTCTTATTGCTGTGATAGTAAATTGCCACAGACTTAGTGGCTGCGAGCAACACAGATTTAGTATCTTACAGTATTAGAAGTCAGAAATCAAAAATTGGATACAATGGACCCAAACCAAGGTGTTGGCGGACCTGCGCTAGCTCTAGAGTCTCTCAGGGAAAAGTGAGTTCCTTGCCTCTTCCGGCCTCCAGGAGCTGCCTAAGGCTCCGCTTTCCTCCACCCTCACTTCTTCCGCTCCAGAAGGCCAGGCTTCATTACACCACGGCGCCGCGACACCGACCCCTCCTCCTCCAGATTCCACGTTTAAATTATCATCGTGAATACACTGGGCCTGCTTGTGTAATCCAAGATAATCTCCTTATTATAGGGTCAGTGATTGGCAGCCATAATTCCACCTGTAACCTTAATCCTCTTTTGTGTGGAACAGAGCAAACTCACAGGTCCCTAAGCTATCTTTAGGGGGCTATCGTTCTGCATCCTGCAGAAAAGATATGCAAAAGTTTAATTCTTTTACTTCCCTAAATATTTTACTAATGAAGCATTTATCTAAATATAGTTTTTAGAATACAACAGATAGTAAATGTAGGGATGAATAAAGTACTATTCTTTACTAGTAAAGTAGTCGAGGAAAAACTGACTATTGGACAGTCGTTCAGAGAGCCAAACCCATCAATTTAGATCATTCTTAGAGTAGAAACAGAAAACAAAGTACTCTGTGGAATAACTATTCTCATCTTGCCTCTATTTTATTTCATTTCATTACTTCGACCCTCTGAGTATATACAAAATGCCACACACACAGTGGACTCCCCTGCATCGAGGTCCTGCTGTTAATTCCTCCTGCTTGTGTTCCTGGGACTGTGTGCCTCTCACCTCCACTGTCAAGGGTCCTTCACTCTCCCCAAAGTTGAGCCAGCCTCCTGCCACCCTCCTTCCCCAGGTCTGCACTTGGGATTAGCTCATTCCAGAAAGTAAAAGCACCTCACTCCGTTTTTACAGGTTCTTCCCTAAACTGTTCCACATCATCACTTTCCTCTTCTCCTCAAATAATTTCCCCCAAGATGTTAAGGGATTTCTCCTGCAAGAAAAATAACTTCGGTTGATCATTTACAGAGCAGTATTAATTTATTGACCGAGTTTGCTTTTCTAGAATCATAACACTAATCAACAACAAGGACAGAATTAAAATAAAGCTCCAGTATAAACATCCCCATGCTTTCCTCAGTGCCTTTCTGAGTACTTTGTTTTGTAATATGTAACTATGCCAACCATCTCCTTTGCTTGATAATGGCCTGAGCTCATCACGTTGAGTGTCTCTGCCAAAATCCTCTTAATCGTTTTATTTAAGCCATCTCTGCAGGCTTAAATACACTTGCACTGTGGAATGAAAGTCATGACATTCTTGAAGCAAAGAAGTATTTGCTTGAGGAAACAGGGCAGAGGCAGGAGAAGTCGGATAGGTGCTTCCTTCACTCTTTCTTCAAAAATGTATTGAGTGCCTCATATCCATTAGGCACCAGGTGCTGGGAATGCATCACTAAAGAAAACTGGGGAGCATTGTAACAGCTCTTTGTATGTAGGGTAGTACTAGGAGGTTTAGAGTTTTTCTTCTAGGTACTGGAAAACCACATAATGGTATTAAAGGAAGAATTGAAATTATCTCATTTTTAAAGTAATTGATCCTACTGAGTGCTTTGGCTTGTATCTAGATGTCCCCCCAAGCCCTCATGTCCTCTCAGGTGGGAAGTTTCAAAGGTGGCTGGATTAAGGTGTATGAATGTGGACCAAGGGTGTGACGCTGGGATTAAGAGTGTGGATAATAGAAGCCTCGCCCTGGGTGTGGGTGGCACCAATCAGTAGGCTTGTAGCCTGGATGGAATATAAAGGGACAGAAAGAAGGCAGACTTGCTGCTGCTGCTTGCTGCCTTTTGCCTGCCATGCCATGAACTGTTTCTCCTCTATGATGTCCCTCTGCCACACCACCCTGCCTTGGAATCAGCAGAGAATGGACTGAAACATCTAAAAAATGTGAGCTGAAATAAACCTTTCCTCCTTTTACCTAGAGTGTTGAGTTTTTTGTCTCAGCAATGAGGAAAGTAACTAAGACACTAAGGAATAGTGCTTAGAGAAGAAAAGACTATAGGAACAGAAAATAGTAAAGTTGTAATTTAAATACCCAAGGTAAGAGACCAGGGAAAAGACCAAACAATAATGGTAGAAATGAGACCAGAGTTCTAAAACATCTAGAAAAAGCAAAAAACAAAGCTGTGTGATTAAATGACAGGGATTAAGATATTGGTAATTTTTAAATTCTCAATATGAAATTAATAAAATGTCTTTTTAATCCCATGGAATTTTAAAATATTTTAGTAAATATTTTGTAACCATATGCCAGTAATTGTATATATGTTTATAAAATAAATTCATAACATTTTACATTGAAAAGCAGGAAAATTGGGTTAATAAATACTCTGAAGGGATAAGAATACCTTCCCAGTGCATAATTTTTAACAATAGAGAACAAATAAAACCATTAGTGGAATGAACGTACTCTCAAAGAGATAGCTATTGAAAGAGAATCAACAAAATAATCATTGATGCTGATATTATAGCCTATATTAAATTACAGTGCATAATCAAATAAAATCTTGCATTTTCTCCTAATTTTTAAGAATAATTTTAGTAATGAAAGCAGTCACTAAAATAAATTCTTTCTAAATGTCCTCAATAAGTTTAATACTAAGTGAATAACTTTATCCATATTAGTTTTAAAAACAACTAAAATCCAATTGCGTTTCTTAATTTAAAAAAAATGTATTTTAAAATTGAAACTATACATGCTCATCCACACTCAGAATACTTCTCTTATTAAACATAAGTAGATTTTCACCTCTTGACCCTAAAACACCAAATAATTTAAGAATAATAAATCAGGAAGCTGTGAGCACAGATGTTCTACTGACTGAAAATTCCCGCAACCCAACAGGATCTTTCAAATTCCACACCAATTTCATTCCTTGTGCCTGACACTTTCACAGACATTGCTGCTATTTCTTAATCTTTATACCAGTCTTGAGGATGGTTTTTCCAAATGGTTAAAAATATACCATTCCTTACATCATATGACTCAAATGATGGAAATAATTCTGAATTCACTGCTCTTTTCAACTGCTAAGATACTGCAAACGCATTGCCATCTACAGTGATACAATAGTAAAAATTCAAGACTAAAGAAAATTTCAACTGGAAAAGTAACAAGTCATATGTAAGGTAGACAGACCCTCTTTCAAGCTTGAGACATGCCCCAGAGTCCTGATACCTAAGATGCGGTCACCACGAGGGCCTAAGCTGCCCCATCTGGATTGCAAGTTTACAGTCATCTAACTTATTCTAGGGCTCTCCAGAACCACTTAGAGCAGAGCTCCCAGAATATCTTCCAACAGATAATAGAAAGTCTCAGGAAAACATTTCTTTCAATGCTGCCGGGATGTCTCTGAGCACAGGGCCACTCTGCAGCTCCGTTCCAGGTTCTGCTTTGCAGTTTAAACCGCTCTTCACGGAATTAATCATCAATATTGTTAAAACCACAGATGGGACCCTGTAGGATAGAGGAAGCTGAGTCAAGCAGACAAGTTAATAAGCTAAAATATATGGGCAGATCTTGGAGGCCCGGCACACTCACAGGCAGGGTTTCTTTCAGTATTAAGACCCGGAAACAACTGGTCTACCTAATCTCTCCCAAGGCTACATGTTTAACCAATACCACAACAGAAAATCAGGGAAAGAGATTAAACATCTTTTCTTTCATGAAAAAAATAAGGCTAGAAAAGGAAAAGGAAAAGTAATTTTCTCCTAGCATCTGTGTAGCAAGTAAAATAATTTCTATTATTCTATTTCACAGCAGACAAAGTCTGCCAAATGATTAAAGAAACAAAAAGTATACTGTAAGTGTGCCTTCATAATAATAACTTACAGGGAAAAAACATGATTGCTTTTAACTGCTGTTATGTGTGCTGGCCTTACCAACCAACATACGGGGAAACCATTATGAAAAGAGTGAAATGGAGCTGCAAATTCTAGTGATTAAATAAATAGAGAAAAAGTAAGCTGGGAAGATGTCTCTACCCATGGATTCTTCTTTCTCTTTCATCACATGCAATCCTAAGTCAACTGGTTCAGCTAAACCTTCAGTGACAATGATCAGCCCCAGTTCATCTAAACAAGAGAATCCCATAAAATATGCTGGACAAGGCGTTGTGCTTATTCCTGTCATATTAGTGATTGATTACAAGGATTAAACATGCTGTAACTCTGAATTTCTCAATAAATATTGACTATTTTTATTACCAGGGACTTTGCAAGGGTAAGCCACAGCATAAGGCAGTCCCTACTTGTGGAGAATTCATAAGCAATGATAAATCTGATTTAAAATTAATCTGCTTTTTTATCATTAAAGTTTTCCAGTCATTCTAAACAATGTCAGTGATAAATACTTTTCTCCCACAAAATTTTCTGTTAGTCTAAACTCTAACTGATGGTACAGATCACTGTTGAGTTTTTAAAACATACATAAATTACAAAATACATTTTTATTCTTTATCCTTTAATAAATGTTATATGAACAATTATTCAAAGAATCTCCCATCATCCAGTCTGTCTCTGGTCCATACAGACACAGCTATACATTTTCACTATGATAGTGACTTCATCATAACAATTTCAAGTCATTCGAGCTTTCGAGCATTCGAGCACTATTCCCAACCCCTGAGTTCCACACAGTCCTCAAACAGTAGATTTGAAATAAACCATCACAACCCAGTAATGGAAAGAATGGAACACAGCATCTGAGCTACATCAATCCTGTCACGCTATGAGGCTACTTAAAGATTTCTGTCTTCATTTAAAATTTCTGGAATACATAGTACCATGGGATTCTTGTGAATTTCTTCCAAATATTTGTATGTGTGATTTTTTTATATTTGTTATTCTGTATGATAAAAACCTTTAAAATAAAAATGAAAAAAGTTACATAGGTTAACTAACTTGGAAAAGTTCAGGCCTAATAATAGGAACAATAATTTACATATGTATGTAACTAATGAGACAGCAATGTGTTAGTACTCTCGGAGCTGCCCTAACAAAATACGAGTGAAAGCTCTGGAAGGTGGAAGCCCAAGATCAAGGTTACAGGCCTTTTGGCTTCTGTTGAGGGCTCTCTTCCTGGCTTGTAGAGGGCCACCCTTAGGTCATGACCGCTCATGTCCTTTCCTAGGTGTGTCTTCAGCGGGAAAGACAGACAGAGAGAGGTGTCTCTGGTGTCTCTTCTCATTAGGACACTAATTCTGTCACATTAGGCTTCCATCCTTATGACCCCACTTCACCTTAATTACTTCCTTATTCTAAATGCAGCTACATGGGTGTTAGGGATTCAACATGAATTTTGGAAGGAAACATTCAGTCCACAATAAATGGTACAGGTAACCAGTCATGTATTTTTCTTTCAAAAAGAAAACGATGTAATTTAAATGTATTGATCTCTTACATTCTCAATTTTACTATAACAATTATTTACTATTCTCTTTCATTTATATGATTACAAATATATATATATATATATAATACATATGATTCAGTAAAAGAGTTGTTCGTAACCTGCCGATTTTCCTAACCATCATTTTTATCTGTGTATTTCATGACTTCTGCTGGAAGTAATCTTGCCATATAGTGAAGCTGCTCCAAGTGTGAAATATTTTACAAATGCAACTGATTGTCTCTATTATTAACATTCTCATTCTCAACTTACTAAAGCATAAATCACATCTTAAAATTCTGGGAAGGTTTTGTGACTTGGGAAAATTAGACTGCTTTTCTGAAACTCAAGTTTCTACTCCATCAAATGATGCATGTGTTTCTTATGGTGGAGAGTGGAAGGTAAGTAGAGGATAATTTCCCAAAGCATCTTCCTTGGACGATTAGTTTCTGTATTGGTTAGCCTTCTCTAGGGGAAGAGAACTGAAAATACACATGATATTTATTAGATACACTTGTAGGATCAGAGGTGAGAGTCCAGAATGGCTGTCTGCTTGCTGCAGAGCCAGAGAGAGCCAGATGATCCAGAAGCTGCTCAGTCCAAGAACCTGGAAGGCACAGAAGAAGAGAGACCCAGGATACTGCCCCAGTCTAGGGCTGAGGGCCTGCAAGCTCCCTGCTGTGAATCTTTGTGAAGAAGCTGGAGTCTGACGTTCACAGGCAATGACAACAATAAAAAACACACCCAACAAGCAGCATCAAGCTCGCAAGCGCAGGCCAGCACCCTCCTTCCTCCCATTTTCATTCCATCCAGGCTGCAAGGCTATTAGATAATGCCACCCACAATCTGGACTGGTCATTCCCTCTCAGCTTGCTGTCCTATCTACAGTCTGGCAATGCATTCAAAAGTGTGTCCCACTATCTAGGCATCTCTTGATCCAGCCCGATTGGCAATCAAGATTAAGCTTCGCAGTTTCATAAGATTATAAATGTGTTCTATATTTGAATACATTTGGGAAATGCTGATTTCCTCTCAGTGTGATTCTTGGGGAACTCCTCACCTCCTTGGTACTCAATCCATTCTCTCTCTCTCCGTCTCTGTCTCTCTGTCTCTCTCTCTCTCAGCTAATGCATGTATATAATAGGTAGACCAAAGTAGAAAATCCATATGTCAAAAACAGACATAGGTATTTACATAAAATATAACAATTTGGAAAGCTTTACCCAGAGCAAATCAGACCCAAAAAAATGGAGATTAATACCAACGATTAGCTAGGTAAATGTATAAAGAACTACAAAATGAAATCCAAAATGTGAATTGCTTGAAATCATATTTCCATGTTCTCCTGTGACATCTGAAAATATTAAACATTTTTACAATGTATATGATAATATCTGCTATCTTATAATCTAACATAAACACCTCTTTGGGTAGCCAAACCACCTACACAAAAACAATTCTGTGCCTTAATGGTGTTGCTGGTAGTCCAGAAACAGAATCTCAAATGCTTTCACAAAAGTAAAATATAATTAGAATTTACATATTATTTCTGCAGGGAGACTGAACTGAACTCATGTGCTAGCACCACCTAATTCAGACTGTTTACCATCACCTGTCATGTTGAACATGGAGTTTATGTGTTGCCTGATCTAAAAATATTCTTTAAAAACAAAAAGTAGTGCCGACTCATCCTAGTGAGATGTTTGTTCTTCATTTAAGTGTAGGCTGGAAATAATCCAAAGAAGCAGATTAATTGTCAAAATCAGCTTCAAGGACAGCTAACGAAGCTGCCCAAGATCTGCACATGGTGTGGGGTAGTGGGAGGACAGAGGTGCAGGAGCCATCTCCCTGGTCCTCAGCTGCAGACTCCTGTGCTCTCCACCCTTCCCAGTGGGGTCACCATGCATCTGTCTGCCCCTCAGCTCTGCCCTGCTCCTCAGCCAGGTGCAAGTCCTGAGTAGTGAGAACCACAGTAGCCTCTTCCACATCAAACACCCATGACTGCAGAACCAGAAGGGAGGCCTCACAGGTTGCAAATTTTCCCCAAATTTTCTTCTTCCTCCCCTGCAAGAATTTATGCACTCCATTTTTGGACTCTGTTTCATCTTGGCTTCCCACTTGAGTGGAGTTAATACTAATACAGCTAATATTTGTTGGGTGCCAACTATACACCAGGCATTTCTGTAGCCCCTAGCACCTTATTATAACCTATTAGATTCTCCCACAACCCTGTATAGTAGCTGTCATTATCTTGCCATCTTGCAGATGAGGACACTGAGGCCAGAGAACCCAAACAAGTTGACAAAGCCCCACAGTTGGCTGACCTGCAACTCTGCTCCTATCCACTAGGCTATGCTCAATTAGGAGGGGAGCATGTTCCTCCAACTCTTGTTTATTTGGGTGTCTGAGGCTCTATCTCTACTTGACAATGCACCTGAAATGTGAAGAGGCACGCTATGTGCAGCTACTCTGCTGGCCTCAGGCTGGGTGATGCCATGAGTTCAGTACTGGCCCAAAGCGTCAGTGCTGTGGGCCCATGTGATTGGCAACAGCAGTCACGACTTGGTTCTTCTCAAGGCTGGAGTCAGCACATTAACTCTCCTGATGAGAGTTGTCCAGACCACCCATGCGCTTGAGAGTGTGCTGGATAACTTTACCTGCTTCACGGCTCAGCAGTTATAACCCGTTAAGTTCTGCAACCACGACTCCAGGCCTCCGGCTCCCATTCCTGCCTCCTGGTGTATCTGGCATTGGAGTTACGTGGTAGGATGGATCTGAATATTAGGATTCAGACGTTCACGGGAGAGTGCAAATAGATGGACACAGCGCCCAAGGGAAGGCAACCAGGGCAAATGGTCCCAAAGGAAAAAGAAACGGGGTTTTCAGCACCAAGGACAGTATTAACCTGGCGTAAACATGCTGGAGCAAGAGTTTGATTAACGTGGGGCAACAGTTAAACCAAAGCAACAGTTTCATTCCACGCCTCATTCTGGTTCTAGTTATGTATATGATCTGCTTAACCTGCGACCCACAAGAGCTTTGGAGAAGCAAGAGCTTTGGGAAAAGGAGACCACAGTCAGCTCTGGGAAGTAAAAGACAGTGAAAGTGCAATTGGGACTCACCCCAGCCGATGATGAGAATGCAGAAAGTAACAAGTGGTTACCTTATGCCACTCTCTCTCTCTGCCCAGGGTGTCAGGACACTTAATCCTGTGAAGCCATCAAGTCCTCACGTCAACACTTTCTGGCAGGTGGTACAGCCCTCATTTTCCGAATAAAGAAACTCAGATTCAAAGTGTTTAATTTCTAATCATCATGGCAACATCCAAAATTGTGAGTGAAGTCCTTTCCTTCTAACCATGGCACTAGACTTCACTGTATTATTTTAGGACTCCATCCTTCTGTCCTTCTGTACCTTCTATCCTTTTCTCTTTCTCCACATAACTGCAGAGAACACACAGTCAAGACTTGATTTCAACTATTTTCTTAATGGTGTCTTTCAATGATTTTACTAAAAGTTCACATTCCCTTTTCAGATTTTTAAATGGATAACACTGTGGGCTGGATCCATCCCTCAAAATCCAGATGCTGAAGCCCTCACTCTGTTCATTATAAGGGCAGGGGACTTTGAGAGGTACCCTAGATGTGGTCATGGCAGTGGAGACCCCATAATGGGATTAGTGCCCTTATAGGAAGAAAAAGAAGCTAGTTGCAATGGGATGTCCAGAGCTGCATCAGAAAGTGGCCAGAACAAAGGGATGAGTGTGTTCAAAGTGAGAGGGAGGATTTTGAGGAGGATTCATGCCAGTGTGTCTTTTTCTGTATTTTTTTAAATTTAAACATTCACTGTATATCTGGATCACATCTCATAACCTCAGCTACTAAGGAGGCTGAGGGAGGGGAATCATTAGTTCAAGATCAGCTTCAACAACACAGTATGACCCTTTTAAAAGAAGGAGGAGGAAGAAGAGGAGAAGGAGACGAAGGAGAAAAACAAAGAGTAGGAAGAAAGGTAGAGGAGACAATAGTGCTTCCTTTCTCCTCCCCCATGTGAGGACAAAGCACAGGAAGAGGCCATCCCTTGCAAACCAGGACAAGGCCTTGACCAAGAACTGACCATCCTGGCACCTGGTCTTGAACTTCCAGCCTCCAGAAATAAATTTAAGCTATTCTGCCTATAATATTTTTGTTATAGAATCCCGAGCTGACTAAGATAGATACACAGACACACAGATGTATAGTATTCTCAGAGCTAGGATAGTGTGAAACAGAGCTGTTAGTAAGTGTTAGTAGTAAAGAAGAGGAAAAGAGAAAAGGAGAGGGATGGAGAGAAGTAGGAAAGGAGGGAGGAGAAAAGGAAGAAGAAAGGAGAGAAACAACATTTTAGCTAAAGCTCGATTGCTTTGTGACCTTGAAAATTATAATCAAAAATAAATTCCTATGACAGCGTTGCACGCAAAGACACTTCCAGTGATCTCGTTCAGTAGATGTGACTCTACCAGAAAAGACAAAAGAACTCATAAAACCTGGGAATCTTCTGATTTATACTCCCTGTGACAATAAAGACAATGTTATCTTAATATGTGCCAGGTACTATATTATGCACTTTATAAATGCCTCTTTAATTCTCTCAACAAGCACAGAGTTATGTAATGTCAGTCCCACTGTATTGATTAGGACATTAAAACACGTTTACACACAGCTAGTGCAAGATAGCAAGTGATAAAAGAGTAAGTCAGACCTCCTACTTGTAAATCACACCTTGCGTTCATCTATTCGATTGCTTTGATTTCCGGTCTTCCTAGACTTAGCCACTGAGAATGCTGAATCCATGTCTTTTTCGGGGGTGCCACACCTTTCTGTCCTCCTTTCTGCCAGCAAGTCACACACTAATGATAGTGTCTCCAGCTGTGCTCCAGGACTCTGAAGCATTTCTTCACTTCGACTTCACAATATGCTGCCTTGGAGTATCTAGCTAACATGTATTTTTCATAGATGTCTAGAACAGAAAAGTCACATTTTTCTCAAGCATCTCAATAGATTAAAGAATTATACCATGTTTTCATGTCAGAAAAATATAGAAATTCCACACATTGTAAATACACATAAATATCCTTTCTATATATAGTGAGGAACAAAATTGAGAGAAGCGAAACTTATCAGGAGGATATCATGCATTCATTCACTAATTCATAATATTTACTATTTTTGATACCTAGTGCTAGATGCTATGGTTTACTAATGGGAAAAACAGAAAAGAAAAATTATAAAGGACCCATGGCCAAAAGGAAGAGGTAAAAAAAATCTGACCTATTCCCGCAATCTCTAAGGTTTCCCAGTGTTTTTTAACCAGAAGATACATATCTGATATATAGTTTGTTTCACAGTATTTACACAGTGATAAAATCTCCTTCTGAACTAAGTGGATTTCTATTCTAGATGACCTCATGCATTTTATTGACCAGCTCAGAGTCTAACTTTCTCAGAGCCTTTTTATTTGGTCAAAAGCATCTTCAGATTCTTTAAAACAAAGGATAACAACAATCACTGCCTAATTCCCTGAGTAACAAAGTTAGGAGATACATAAATACATGAGTAGCATTGGCAAGATGCTCATCTCTGTCATCACGGTAGAATATACCTAGTGCTGGGGATGGGCTGTGACTTGGTAAATGCTTTATGTCGCCTTCATTCCAGAACAATGCTAAATTTTAATACCCCCCTTCACCGTAGTAAGAAAGTGGGGTTCATAGATATCATGTAACATGCCCAGGGCTGCACAGCTGGTAAGGGAAGGAGCCAGGATGGACCACGTAACTTCATAATGTTTAACTCCAGTGCTGTCCTGCATCACCCATGGGACTTTCACAAGTCCCTGAACCCTGGGTGACACTAACAGAGGGACCCACAGTTGAGTGGAGCTCCACAGCTCAAAGTGTTGACTCGCACACAGACTCAGGAGCAAGTGAAATAGCTGTTTGTTATTTGTTAATCCCCCATATTTTTAGAACGGCATGCAATACAGTGATAGACAACAATACTTCTATTTTGTTTCTCATTACATCTTCAAAATTTATACAGTACCACTAAACAGAGACCACTCAATAAATTTTCAAGTGAAAATTAAAGGAATAAATGGATGATACAGAAGTTTGTAGTGGGGTCTCCTGGAAGGATGGTCATGTAATAATCATCTAGATGTCAGGTGAGATCGACCACCTGTATTTACGAGGATCTAAAATAAAGCTTATAAAATACAAATATTTTATACCCTATGGAAGTCCAAGTCTTACCCAAAATGTGTGTAGATTCCTGGAGTGAAAGTTCTCATGTTTATGTTTTTGCTGTCTTTAGTCCTCAAAACTTGGCCTCCCCAATTATGAACATTACCTTCCTTGAGATTTCACACACACATGCACACATATACCCGTACTAGATGAGGAAAAGTCCGCACACTCGCATCCAAATAAGAAACAGACTTTAATGAAGGTGTGGGGATCACAAGGAGGTCGCACGCAACAAAAGCCCTGAGATTGTCTGTTAGACAGTGTGACCATGATCCTTGACAGTCATTTCTTTCTCGTACTACCACTGAATTTTTAAATGGTTACCAAACAGTTTTCCAGAGTAGCTCTGCCATGTTAAGAGTGTGAGCTTTCCAGTTCTTTTATGTTGCTATCAAGACAATGATTAGTTGTTGGTTTTACCATTCTGATAGATGTATATTTAATTGTAAACATTTTTGAAAACTTTAAATTTTAAAAAATCAATTTATATTACCTGGCAGCACATTTTTACACAAATTTAGCCAAACAACCAAGTCTCTTGTGAACTACAATCTTAACAGACTTTTTGGAAGCCATCTTAGACTCATAAACCACTCATTCAAAATCAGATATTTTTTAGAAATGGTGTCCTGATGAGAAACCAATCTAAAACATCTTCTTGCAGAAAATGTTTTCTCTCCGACATAGGTATGAAACTTTTTATGTAATTTCAAAGAGTAGTGGAACTACATCCTATTATATCTAAGAATTCACTCAACACACACTCTACTTTTTTCTTTTTAATCTGAAATCTTTAATAATTGAAATCAGATGTAAGCTTTTCTTTACATCCTATTGGAACTAACTCCCTAAATTTTTATTCCAAACATTAAGGAGAATTTTAAATAATTTACCATAGATATATAGAGATATGATTACCCAAAATTTTGCTCTCAGAGAAGCACAATTCGGGTATGGAATCATGAATAAAGTGCATTTCTGAAGATGTACTAGTGATTCCCAGATGAGAAAAAGTGAGGGAAAAGAATCATGAATTATTATTCATGCCATTAGGATCTGGGGACCGCGGCCACTCTCCAGGGTCTGAACCATGCACACAGTGAGGCAAAGTACAGCGGTGCCTCAATTCTTGAATTTAATTCATAACTCAACTCTGGGGAAGACAACTGCAGTCGTGTTTGTCAGCAAAGGCAGAGTTTGAGAAAGGAAGCAAAATTTTGCCAAATGCTTCTGTTTGTGAACCAAACTGTTCACAAACAGAAGTATCATGAATAAGGTATTACTCTACTGGGTGAAGGATCCGAAGAAGTGGATTCTCACCCACCTGTGTCACTAAGGGACCATAGTTACTTGGTGGCAATAAGATCATAGGCCCTGGAGGCCTTAGTGTCCATTTCCTCTTTGATCACATGAAGATCTTAATATATACCTTATATGTTTGGCATGTGGTAGATGCTCCATGCTTGGGAATCTGCTAAGTCTACTCAAGAGGAAGGAAGATGCTTATAGACCCCCAGGAAAATCACGTGAATCAAGCCAGCAACCAACATTCCCTAGAAAATTTCCCCAGACAAATCATATCCCCTAGACAAATCATGGTACATTGCTGGAGGTTTACTACAGATTTTTCCAATATTCAGGCCCAAATTCTCCAGTTGGGGATTTAGCTCAGTGGTAGAGCACTTGCCTAGCAAGCCCAAGGCCCTGAGTTCGATCCCCAGCACCCCCCACTCTGAGTCAAATTCTTCCATTAATCAGTAGTGCCAAGGTATTAGAACTGCTGTTTGGTTTTCAGTTAAATACTAACAAACACAGCATAATCCACAGAGACAGAAATTACAGAACACTTTAATTCTCATATTCCTTGTTTTAGGAAATATATTTTCTCACAAATATATCTCCCAGATATGGCCTAGAATAGTGTGGTAGACAAGGTCAAGGATGCTAATAACATGGAGGTAAATCGTCAGCTTGTCATCACTGTAATGAAAGACTGAACTCAGGCTAACTTTCTTTGTAAAGAGGTTTACTCAGCTCACAGTGTGAAGGCTGAAAGCCCATAGTGGGCTTTGGTGAGCACTCCCACCAGCTGGCAGAGGGCATGTGGGACACCAGCAGGCACAGAGAGGCCGGCTCCATGCCAGGCTGATGGCTTCTGTCGTCACTCTTTCATGGGAACTGTTACCAGTCACACAACAACCACCTTCACCCTCTCAGGAGCGCATCCTCCATGACCCAAGGCCTTCCCCCCAGGCCCCATCTTCAAAGGTTTCCCTACCTCCCAGGGTACCACCTGCGCATCAAGTAGCACACAGAGGGTCCAACATTTTGGCTCCTCTGGGCCACACGGTGTGACAAGGAACTGTCTCAAGCCACATAAAACATGTAACATTGGCCGGGCAGGGCGGGGCACTGTAATCTCATTGCCGGGAGGCTGGTTCAGAAGGATTTTGAGTTCAAGACCAGCCTGCTCTACACAGAAAGTCTGTCTCTGTCTCTGTCTCTGTCTCTCTCTCTCTCTCTCTTTCTCTCTCTCTCTCCCCCCACTCCCTACTCTGTAGTTGAAGTATGTACAAAATTTCCTCTTTTTTATATTTTAACTTATTTTACAAAATAATGCAACAAGGCTAAGTTTAATAATCAAATCAGAAATCTTATATGTCTGCTTAATAACAATACATGCCTGTTTTCATGGGTTCACATGACTTGTGTAGTAGGTAGGTTGAAATATTATCAGTAACAACCATGTTTTACACCGAGTGGCACAAGCATATGTAATTTCTGACGCACACAGGTCTCCATTATTTGGTGAGGAGGATAGTAAGACAGGGTCTCAGTTTGTAGTTCAGGCTGGCCTCAAACTCACCTCAGACAATCCTCCTGCCTCGGCCTCCCCAGTCCTGAAATTACAGGCGTGTACCACCACACCTGGCCCTTTAGATCTCAGTTTGACCAACTGTGTGTGGCAAGCACAGGAGGCTGAGTCAGCACTGCCCTGCATCCTCCCCCACACACCATTCTGTTGCTGCTTCTGCAGCCCGTGTTTGAGCACCAGGAGCTGAATCATGAAAAGGATGGTTAAAACCATGTGATGTTAAAAGATCAGGATCTTGAGGGGCCACTTTGCTAGCTGTCCAGAGCCCCTGTTGGCCCATGGCCGGGGGTTGACATGTCTGCTTCAATACATGGATCTCTGGGAGACCCTCAAATCACATCCAAGTACACGGGATGGTACCTTCCTAAAACACTGAGAGAAAAGGATCAACTTGTTAATTCATACATTTACTCAGCCACTCAACAAATACAGTAGTCTCTGGATATTTACTATGTTCTCACACTCTTCTAAACCTTTGGAACACAGAACTGTGAGACTTATCTTGGGAAGTCTGGCAAATCTTCAGCCCGTGAACTGTGAACTTGAATCTGCAGCTACGAGAGCAGGGTCCTCAAAAGCAGATCACCAAGCTCTCTAGAATTCTCCGCATCCCTTTACCCAAGTACAACTGTGCTCCTACACAGGAAAACAAGTGACGTCTCCCTCCCACACTTGAGCTTTTTAAAGTGCAAACACATCTCCTTGAAATTTGAGTTAGCAAAGTGGCAGAAGCTGTGGGTGATGGTGAGAAATCTCAAAAGAAGTTCAGTCCTGGAGACAAGTCCAAGCTGCATGGTCCGGCTGCCCTCACATACATGCCCTTAACACGTCTGTCAAAATAGTCTCTCCCCCATCATTTCCTTCAGACCGGCTCCTCCGCCATAAAAAGAGGAAATGGACCCCACTGCTCATTTCACAGGAAACACAGTGTAGTCTGGCTCATCAGCTTGATTTTAAGAGCTCTTTAATATTTCTCTTTAACATGAAACCAGTCGAGTTGCTTTCAACTCTTACAGCCCTGTGATGAGCACCCTGCAGCAGACTGATTTATGTATCACTGATGAACGTATTCCCAGAATTTCATGACGCTTTCTTGAAGTAGTCAACAGAGAACTAACTTATATGAATTCTATCTGGTGCTTCTTGAAACTATCTTCTGTATTTCTTTCCATCACATCATCAGTTCCTGGTTATTTCTGTTTTTCTCTATAGATTCTCATTCTCAGGACAATTCTTTAAGTTACAACATCTCCACAACCTCATCTTCGACACTCTTGTTTTCATAGTTCACGCTCCCACAGCTTCAGCTGTGGCCGTGTGCTGCTGACTTGTCGTCTCAGGAGAACCCTCAGCCACCAGGCCTGCGATGGCCTCTTCTCGTCATGGCTACAGTCGGCTCCTACACTTCATTTCTTTTCATTAGGTAAGAAATATTTCAAGAGTCCAAGGGGTACCTGCCACCTAAAAAATTCTTGAAAAGGGCTTTCTTTTACATCAAATAATTGTTATGATTTTATGTCTTGTGTTGGTTAGTACTTAGATTATTTTCACCTTACTATGATCTCTTTTATGACTAATATTAAATAATTAACAAATATTATCAGCCCTGGCTTCTCACTGCTGCATTATGAGAATTTCCCAAATCTTAAGAGGTGCGTGGTGCCCAGCGCTTGGTTTCTAAACACATTTCTCTATAAAAAGGGCCAAAAAATTTAAAAAAAAAAAAAAAGGCCCAAGATGCCTAAGAAAAATGACTGATTCTGGATGAAAATGGAGCAAGAGCATCTTATGGTGCCTGAAACTAAAGAAGTCTTTCAAAAACCAAAAGGATGCAGTGGTGGTGAACCTATGGCATGCAGGTTATTTGTTTTTCTTTTAAGACAAAATATGCTAATGCATGAGTTGTTTTTTCTAAACTAAAATCTCAGTATCCAGGTTTAATTGCAGTGTTGGCCCTTTGCCATAAATAAGTGGGTTCTGGGTGCAGTTTGGCACTCAGTCTCTAAAAAGTTCGCCATCTCTGGTAGAGCATATCAAAAAGACACAAGAGTCAGTTTGAAAGAACATCCAATAACTAATGCTGGAACAATTATAGCAATAAACGATGCAACATTGAATTATAACCCAAAGTATGTATATTTATCAGAGCCTATGGTGACTTAACTAAATGATTGAATGAAGAAAGAAAAAGAAAGGAAGGAAGACGGGAATAATGAAAGAGAGAGAAAGAAGGAGCAAGGAGGGAAGGAGGAAAGGACAGTCCCATTAGGGGATTTAGGGGAACAGACCCAGATTGCCCCCAGTGACTGCTGTTGGACCTGTATTATGAAAGCCTGCTGGTGATTACCCGCAAATGACAGGAACTGGTCACCTTCGGTAAACTAATGCTTGTTTTCAGGATTGTCTCTGAAACCAGCTGGTGTCCATTTTGGCCCTTCCATTTGTCCTCTAGGAAAAAGATCAGTGTGCAGTTTAACCCAATAAAGAGAAAACTCAGCCCTGAAATAAGAACTAAAACATTAGCTATTATAGGAAAATTCCAATCTTCTTCCTTCATCAGACTTCTTCACTTTGTTATACAAGAAAGCTGGAAAATAAAGTAAGTGCTACACGGCATGGCCAAGAGTGGGCAACTTAGACCGCGCCGTGAGCGTCAGAGTGCTCCGAAATCAAAAAGCTCCTGAACTGACATCCTGGTTTCCAGACCTGCACTGCATGTAATATTGGCCTCTTGAAGAGCAATATGTGATATCTGGGGAAAGAACTTGTGCTTACCTCCCTGCAGGCCTGTCTGAGATCATTACTATTACTGAAAAGATCTGGGAAATAAGCACAGAGCAATAATGCTGTGTTTATAAGTGTGTGGGAAAACAACTTCTCACCTTAGTGGGTTTCCTTGACTACACCTAACACTTCACTTGACAAATTGAGCTTGAAGTCTGTACGAGCAAGTGTTTAGTAACTATTACACATAAACTTCGGGAAAAAAATTAGCATGTAAGAAGCTTGTATATTTTGCCATTATTTGTGGTCAAACTGTATTCTGTGCATTTATCACATTAATTTCCGCAGGATATTAAAGCCATTAAAGAGAGTTTTCGGCCCCACACATGTACCACTTAAAACCCGAGCACGATTTAACTGCATTCTAAAATTGAATGTACAAGACTTGAGCCCACCAACCTCGGGAAACAGGCTCTCCACAGAAGCAGCTACAGAAACCATCCCAGTGATTACCCCTGCTTTAAAATTGGCCAATATTGGGGCTGGGGATTTAGCTCAGTGATTAGAGTGCTTGCCTTGCAAGCACAAGGGCCTGAGTTCGATCCCCAGCACCACAAAAAAAAAAAAAAAATGGGCCGATATGGCTGATAAAATGGGATCTTTGGAAAATATCCGGGTTGAAAGACACATGTCATTATCATGATCATCAATATTGAAGAGTTACTAAGAGCATGTGATTTCTACCATGCATCTGTTAGCACAGAATCAGCATAGCTGCTGCTGTGAACAACAAACCTGTAGCAATGAAATCTCAAATTGCCTGCATGGTTTACTGGTAGGACTCAAAGTACTTATGGTCTTGGCCTAATGGGTTAATCCCTCTGCATATCAGCTACTAATTGTAAAAAGGTAAATTGCATCACTGAGTTGAGCAAAACCACTAGTTGAGCAAAGGGCAAAGTCTACAGGGAAAAATGACAAGTCATATCAAAATGTCTTCTGCAATGCACCTCATCACCAAGCTCCCCAGGTCCTCACTAAGAGCCAAGAGTCCCTTAGAAAATCTGTTTCTGGTGGGACAGTTGGGTTGGACTTGGGATTCTATGTTTGTAGCAAGTATTCTAGGCAATTTTATGGTCTAAGAAGTTTGGAGAACACTCCTAGAGTGTGCTGTAAGTTCTTTTCTCCATGTCTCAAGCTGCTGATTTTCCATTTCTCTGCCTCTTCCTGAGACCCACTTTTCCCTGGCCTGTAAGGGTGGATACAAGGGTCTCCGCTGGGGCTTGCCCTGCAGCACTTGACATTTTCAAAGATTCGAATGATCTCCAGACTAATTCTCTCTCTCAGCTCTCATGCAGATGTTCCACTAAGCTCCCCAAACACTTCGTACTTACATTAATCCCCTTCAGGAAGAAAATACTGGAGCTCACAGCCGGCAAGATGTGGGCCGTGGGGGAGACATCTGGATGAAGCTCCCCACTGACAGACAGCTCCATGAGCCAGGCAAGGTGTCCCACCTCGCAGAGTTTTGCTTGCCTTGCCTGTCCAGTGCACCAGTAAGGGGGGTGCCTGTGCACACCCCTAAAATGGTACCAGTGCTTCAATGGGATGCTCCTCAAGCCTAGCCCCAGGTTCTGACACTCCTACTGTTTTCATGCAGCAAGATCATCGCTGGCAATATTATTCTTTTATGTGTAATTCCCCAATCGGAGGCATCACTTTGCTTTGCACAATTAGATTGTGAAGCAGGGATAAGAATCAAAAGAAATGTTAGTGTCCACCTTTTTGTTCTCGTGACCATTAGTTTAAAATGGGCTCTTGAGCCTCTACTAAAACCAAAAGCAGAAAATGACATTTGTAAGTGACAGGAACCAAGATTATTGAAGGAAGAAAAGATTCTTACAAATCAGAAAAGAAGGACCAGAAAGATCCAGAGTGCAGAGATCATGAAATAAAAATAGATTTTAAAAAGACAGGGGAAACCATGGTCATCCTATTCAGGCACAACTCAGTGAGAGTGAGCCAGATTTGGGGGGAAGGAGAATTTGGTGCGATAGGAAGTTGGAGGACACCTGTGGAGACTGGCATAAGATCCCAAAGACAAGACCTGAGGCTTCAAGGAAGAAGAGTGGATCTGCTTCTAAAGCCTGCAGCTCTGTCCAGACCAGCAACGGGTCAGAAAAGAGGGAGCCACGGCAAGCCCAGTGCCCATCCCCAAGAGCAGCAGCTTGCAGATGCAGTGTCTGCTGCTGCCTGAGGGGTCTTCTAAGAGAGCAGCCTGCCCATCTCCTACAGACCAGGCAGCAGACAGGGAGCCCTCGCATAGCTACCCGGAGATTTTCTGGCTCTCCTCTAACCTTCCCCAGGAGAACGAACCTCTTTTTTAATAGTCTAGAACATTTGTAAACTTCCTGAATCAGAGTCGAATACTAAGAGAAGAGATACAACAATAAGGCGAGCCTTAACAATTATGCTCAGATGGACAATAGTAAAACCTACCCCAATTATACTTTATTAACACAATAATTCCTTCTTGTCTTTTATGCCGTATCTAACCCCAGAGCCTCCATAATCTGGACTCCAGAGTCAAATTATTTCCTATTATTTCCACTCTCTTCTCAAGACATATATCACCCAACCAAATCCGATTATGATGTCTTTAGGCCACAGTGGAGCCAAATGATGTCTCCAACCACATCACACTACACAACCCCTGCATTTCTGTGTCGCCCGTTCAGAACCTACCCAGCTACCTCTGTCCTCCACCGCAAATTTCCTGTAACAGCTCCAGCCAACTCACATCTCTGAGTCACTACTATCACTAAACTATGTTGTTAAATTTTGGGGTATACACTGCTCTGCATCAGTCTGTCTTTGTATTTTGTGCATGTTTCTCCTTTGTGTCAATAGATTAGAAGTTCTTAACAGATGTTATATTTTTGTCTGTGTGTGCTACACAATGCAGTTCCAAATCCTTAGCCACGTAGTCGCTACCAACTAAATATCTGTGGATTAATTGAGATGTTCTGAAACCATGTTAGACCACAGAATATGTTTACCTTCCACTAGCTGTTCATCTCAAAAATGTGTACATAAAACAGTATCAACACACCTTTAATGAGAACAAAAGGGTACAAATGCTAGCTTCTTTGAAGAAAAAAATCTGTAAATCTAATATATTTCTGTGTTTTGTATCAAAATGTGTTACATATACTTTTTCACTTTTTTTTCCCATGGGCATAAAAAAAAAATCTAGCAGAAGTGTGAAAAATCAGCTAAAAATGTCTTCTTAGAAAACGCTCCACCAGCTGTACCCTGCCTGTTGGCGACATTGATCCATCCTTTATACTATTCTTAGCACATAGAATCTTCAATACACTAATTTTTTCATAAAATATTAGTAAAATAAACATACAAAATAGTAATAGAGTTTAATGATTAATACATGCTGTTAATGTTTCTTCCAGGGCTGATTTCTCATTCTACTCACATGTTAGATGCTGCTAGTGTAAGTCAACCATCAGGGAAATAAAGGAAATCACAGTCCAGTTCTTCTTTCCGAGCCTTCTTTTTATTTTCCTACTTCCAAACAAGGATAACTCATCCATGCCAGAGTATCCTTTGCTAGCTCCCTCTCATTTCTTTTCTTCATGTCTTCCACTCCACATGTGAAGAGGAAAATGAACGTGGTGGGTGTGACTGTGGAAAAGCGCTTGATCCCAGGATACTTATTCTCAGTCCTCTCCTGGCTGTCCAAAGCTACCTGGTCCTAACAGCAAGAATTGTTGCCCTTAGTCAGAACCATGGGACATGTCAGAAATGTAAATTCCCGGAAAGTGGATCAAATCCAGCCAATTACCTATAGTTTCTCAATGAAAATCAGGAAAGCTTATCTAATCTACTTATTTGAGTTGTAATATGAGAACAACTCACAAAATAGTAGAGTCTATGTAAGACTGGTTCTCAGATCTTAATTTGAGCATAGTAGTGTAATACACACACACACACACACACACACACACACACACACACACACCATGGTAACCATGGAGACGGGCAACTTGTATCTATCTTCTAGAAAGAATCTGACTGACAGCTCCCAGGTGTTGGTGGCTTCAGTATCCACCTCTCTCACTGAGCAGAGGCCATGCTGCCCCTACGATCCCCAGCCGATGACCAGGAGAGGATGGAGGGTGATTGTCCTGGGATCAAAGCCACACTTCCCACTTCACAGTAGGATCCAGTCACACCTACCCAACACCAGACTCCACCCTCAGAAACCTGCTGATTTGTCCAGGACTTAGTCATATCTGTGCCACATCTGTGTCTGAGGTTCTTCCTGCCTGATCCTGCTCACTGCCACCACTTTCTTTCACAGGTGTCAAATCTGTGTCCTCCTCCCTTTATCTTTCACAGGCATTACCCCAGCTGACTTCACAGACTCCTAATTTCTTCTCACACATTCTCTTTTCAGGGGCCCCCGACTGATGCTTGCATCAATATTTTATATTTTTACTCTGTAATATTTGAGTTAAAACAGTATTGCATAATATACATGTGTACACACCATGTACATTTACATTTAATTATCCCATGCACAGCACAAAGCAGAATCCATTCTTTCCAGTTACATGATTGCCCAGCTCATCTCAACCTTTAGGTTAGTTACTCCTAAAATTATTACTCTTTTTTTTTTAGGAAAGAAATTACATGAATTCGACAAAACTAGATTACAGTATTCAGATGTGGAGAAAGAACATAACTGAATTCCTTGCATTACACAGGAGAGAGTCTGCAGAGAGCTATTTGTTATAATCACCAGCTATTTGTAAAAGGTATATATGCACTGCAGTAAATTTTCATTAGGCTCCTAATAAAAGAACACAACACTATTCCCACAGATCCCTATTGGGAAAATTGTGCTTTCTGCTCTGAGCTATGCCCACTGTTATGAGAAAACTAAGATACATAATATTAAGACAGTTATACTCTCCATAAATAGCAGTTATTAAAAGTGGCCTGTGAGAATAATGCCCTGAACAAAGAGCTTGATTAAAATACCTATTTTAAATAGAATGATCAAAGTAGATACTTTAAATAAGATAATCAGCATAGGTGATCAGGATTTTATCCTTCAAGGCAGTCAACTTGGGAAAGTATAATTTATTCTGATGAAGCTGTTTTGATCAGGTAGTTTTTTAAACTTCACTTTAGGCATTAACTTAACATTCAGTCCATAAACCACTCTAGAAAAGAAGTCACACAACTACATAGTCACACATTTTTAAATCCTCAGAGATCTATGTTATTCATAGTACTTTTTTAGTAACTTCTAAGTATTTCCAAAACTGAAATATGACCTAAAACAACATAGATACTCCACATTCAGAGATATGTTTAAAATACATGTTTCCAAAGCAATTCTCAGAAAAGGAATTTCAGAAGCTTCAAACAATGAAAGAACTGTTGGGATAAGCTAATCGTTCCCAACTATTGAACTTGAAAAGAACAACATGTACTTACTTCTGTTTACTAATTCTCACTTTTCTTATCTCTTAGTGACATACCATTCATCTTCATATTCTTGCAGCCCTATTTTCCAAAACATAATGTTATCCCGACGATGCCTGGGCCATTGTTCTTACAAACAGTAATATACGAACCTGTGATCAGTGTCCTTTCTTGGGAATAGTATTTTTTAAGACTCCTTTCTATACTGGAGCTCGTAGAAGTGGATTGTCAAATCAGGCTAACATGAATCAGAGATTTTGACCAGCTTCACATTCTACTAAATAATTTCAATTCAAAAGACAAGACCAGCAGAAAAAGACTGGGACATGGAGAATGGCCCCTCCAGTCCCTCCTTGCTGGTCAGGCAGGCCCTCCTGGCGAGGAACGGTGGGGTCTCTAAGAGAGCTTCGGAGGATGCTATAGTGTAGAAGACATTCCAAGGACCCAAGCCCACATCCAGACGGGGATGGTCTGTTTGCTACAGGTAACGCCCACCCTGGACACAAGCCTGAGAGCATTTTAGAGGTAAGTCCTTTCTCCTTACCAAGTACCATCAATCTTTTTACCTTGGAGTCTAGGTGATACAGAAGATTAAAACCACCTTAGCTCCTTCCTCTCCATCAAACAGCAGAATTTTAAAGGTAAATAGAAAGAAGGGGAAAAAAAGCAACAATTCTTGAAATCAAGAGTGCCTGTGATGTCACTACATCTTGATAAATATAGGATGACATTTTAAAAATTGATATATGCCAATTAACCAAAATTATAAGGGGAAACTCTGTGACTCCCAGTAATCTAGTAACTAGAAATTACTCTGAATAGTTAAACAAAAAATAGCCTAGTAGAAGAATCTGTGATGTACTGTGATTCATCGATAAAAATGTCAACATGGTACAATCAAGAAAAAGCAAGGGCAGATCAGGAAGCTAACTGGAGGTGGGTCAGTAATTAACTAAATTTAAATAGTGATATAAAACCACACAGAAGAGAGTTCAGAAGTCAATAGTCTAATACCCTGACTTTAATCTAGGTGTAATAAAATAAGGCAGCTTAGAATAAAAGACAATATATTAAACACATGGGGATTTTAGGTTGGTCTACATCAAAGCTTTATCACTTAGTTACATGAACTTGAGCAAGCCCTTTGATTTCTCATAGCTTTCAACAAGTAAGCTGTAAAATAGGATGATAATGATGATATATTTGATAGGGTTCTCTAGAGGAACAGAATCATATATTGCAAGGGGATTTATCAGGCAGGCTTACACGACCAGAGTCGTCTGCACACTGGAGAGCTAGAAGACCCGGTAGCTGCTCAGCCAAGAAACTGAGAGCCACAGAACAAGAAGCATCAAGGATGCAGGCTCCATCCAAGACTGACGCTCCCTGGAGGGTCACTGATTCAAGTCCCTGTTGAAAGGCTGAAGGAGCTGGCATCTGATGTCCCCAGGCAATGGCAGTAGCAAAAGACATACCTGCTCAAGCAGAGTGGAGGGTTTCAAATGCAGGCCAATCTCCTCTTTCTTAACCTTCCTCTCTGTCTGGGCCGCAAGCCTACTGGATTGATGCCACCCACAATCAAGGTAGGTCTTACCCCTCAGGCTGGAGACGTTGTATTAATTAACTATTGTAAGGGAGATTTAAGAATACTTAAATACTGTATCAAGTCAGTCAAGTTATGTTACATGGTCAGGAATAAATAAAAGGAAATGAAGTATCTGCTTAATGTATTTTTATATATATGTACAACCATATTAATAGGAAAGAAATACTCAAGACAACTATAATCCTCATTTGTATAACCTGTCATGTGGTCATAACTAACATCTATAATTACCTTCTTCTACCACCCATTCTGCACTCCTTTACCCTTCAGCAAGCACCTCAACTGGTCTTAATTCTTTACCTGGCAGAGTGACACACACCTTTATTCACAAAGGGTCTAGGTCATTTGTCATCCTGTCTGGATTGGCTTGCTGTAGTTTCCCAGCGTCCTTAAAAACAGAGCATGGTAATACTAAGAACGCACTAAGGGATCTCCTGCATTCCAAACATACTCTTCCTTCCCTCTGTTATAAAGTAGTCGTCCAATTTTGCCTTGGAAGTCTGAATCAATCATGTCTACCAACATGGAAACACGTTTGGAGGCTGTTGACTCAGAGGCAAGAGGAGGCCAAAATGGCCAGGGAAAGACCTAGCATCCAGTTTAATGATATTATTGTTGTGCCTGCTGTAGAAGTCTTTGACACACTGGAACTAAGACTTCTGGGCAAGCAGAGTACAAGGTTACAAGAACAAAAAGCAAAAATTTTGCTAGTGGGTCACAAGGGGCAATGGTGAGCGGTACCGTTCCAATTTATACCCCTTGCTCCCTGAACCTATGAATCCTGGCTATGGGAGACCCAGTACCACACAGTGGGGCATTCTAAAGAACCTTGCCCCGGGCCTGCAAGGTACTCCCATCTAGCTGGTGCACCTTCAGAACACTGTTCCTCCTTTCTGTCGAGCCAGCCACTTCTGGAAGGTGGGTCTTGGTCTCTGACCATGAAACGTGTCCCTCTGTCAGAAGCAACACTGTATGGGATTCCATGATAGTGGATGGCACATTCTGTAAGCCCAGTGATGGTAATTTTTGACAAAAGTAGTATGTGCATGGAAGACAAATCCATACCCAGAATAAGTGTCTATTCCACTAACAACAGAATACTACCCCTTCCATGATGGAAGAGGTCCAAAATAATCAACCTGCTAGTGGGTTACAGACTGACCACCCCAGGGAGGGGTGCCATACCAGGGACTCAGTGTGGATCTCTGCAGCTGGAAGACTGGGCACTCAGCAGTGGCCATAGCCGGGTCAGCTTTGGTGAGAGGGAGTCAAGGTTGTAAGCACATGCAGAACATCCACTCCTGCCACCGTGGCTACTGTGTTCGGTTTTTTTGTTTTTTTGGGTTTTTTTTGTGCAAAGAGGCATGAGAAGGATTTATTAGAGGAAGATATAGGATGCACTGAAGAGCAGAGTGTGGGTGCTCAAAGAAATAAGGTGCACCACTAGCCATTGTGCTCATGATCCTTAGCAAATGACAAGGGCAGCTGAAGGAAGAGGTTGATGGTATCTCCAGAAGAGGTCACGCTAGTCACCTGCCTCTGCTGTGGGGCCACCTGACTCGCTGGTGCCTCCCCGATAGGGGCCAGCCGACTGTCCTTTCAGAGGGCATGACACACAGACAGAGGGCCAGCAGGCAAATGACACTACCACACTGTACCGCTACCCTTTAAAGTGAGTCAGTTATACTCCTCTTTTGTGCTGGACAAAGCATTTATTGGGGGGGGTATTTTTTATTAGTGCGTGTTTCCAGTACAAAATGTTTACATTAATTGTGGGGAGCCCGCACATGTATTCAATGTATCTTGCTTCTTTTTATTCCCCTCTCCTTCTTCTCCCTCCCCCTCCCTCCACCTCTAGATCCCCTTCCCATTTTGTTTTTAAATTATATATGAGAAGTTATATAAAAGAAAGTTTTATATATAAGAAATAAGCTATATATAAGAATAAGTTATATATAAGAAATTATATATAAGAAGCTTCTCATATATAAAAAGTTCTGTGATATTTAACATTTTGTGCCTGATTTATTTCACTTAACATTATGGTCTCAAGGTACATCCATTTTCCCACAAGTAATTCAAGTTTATCCTTCTTTATGGCACAGCAGTACTCCATTGTGTAAAAATATCACATTTCCTTTATCCATTCATCTGTTGATGGACATATAGGCTGCTTCCAAGGTTCAGCTATTATGAATTGTGCTGCTATAAACACAGGTGTGCATGGATCACTGAAATATGATGTCTTTAACCCTTTTGGGAAGATACCTAGAAGAGGAAATTGCTGGGTCCAGTGGAATTTCTATTTTTAGTTTTTTGAGGAATTGCCATGCTTTCTTGATATAGAGTAGCTTAGCCACAATGTATCAATTTGTCCAGAAAATCCTGGTTCCTGTTCATTGACCCAATATGACTTCTTTCACTCCCCAAAATGCTAAACTTAGGGCAACAAATGGGATGGTCACCCTGACATAGGGGGAAAAATATGACTCCCAACCTGCTAGATATCAGTTACGCTGAGTTCGTGTTCCCCGAAGTCAAAGAATGAATTCTAAGGAACAAAGGAGGTTAAGAGTGGGAAGCTTATTGAGAGAGAGAAAGAGCTCCTGAGAGACAGGAGAGACCCGAGTGGGTTGCCAACGAGCTCACTTTTCAGGGGGAATTTTATAGAGCACAATCGCAAGAAGGATACAATGTGTGTCAAAATGATGATTAACCACTAATACTACAAGTGTAGTCGCTTAGATAATATTGATCCAATGGGGAAGAAGGTCATATAGCAAATGGACAAGGAAAAAACAAGGACATTCCAGGATGGGGTGGATCTGGAGGTCTTGGTCGCCCACCTGGGTGACCTGGACTATATCAGATCAGATGAGTGTGATCTTCAGTTCACTGTTTATCCCTCAGCCAGGGGTGTAGCTCTGGTCATTCCATCCTCAACTTGAGGTCTGACCTTCGATGGATGTGCCTCTAGCCATAGTTGTAATGTGTTTTCCTCTTGTGTATTGACTCCATTGAGCACCCAGCACTGTCTGACTGCCTATAATATTTCTACCTTACTTGGCTGTCTATAATAGCCCTACATGGGGAGCAGGTAAAAAGGCCCAGTTCTTGCCATCATGCTTATTTATGTAAAACACCTGAGCCCTGGGTCACACCTTCGAAACCAGGAGCCCTGGGAAGACGCAGGTGCTGTACTTTGCTCCTGGAGTCCCTTCCTTTCTCCTTCTTTCCTCCCCTCCCTCTTTCAGACGTCTGTCTCTGGCTGAGCTTTTACAAAAGCATTTCTCCCATGGTCCAGGAGACCACTCTGAGCTAAATCCTCCAGGCTGGTCTGCTGGCATAATAACAAGGTATATAAATTCTGCTAAATTCCTTCTTAAAACAAAGGGCTTGCAAAGTCTGTACAGCTGCGTAATCCTGTTTTGCATGTGAAAAGCAGAACATGTGATTTCTATGCCCTGCTTTGCCAGAGCTCACTCTGCGTGTTGGGTCAAACGGCAAGGGCTAAGACTGTGATTCCCACCTTACCCACCCCACAGTTTTCTATATTAGTTTTCTCTTAATGACTTTTTCAATTTTCCATCAATCCAACTGAGATCTCCTTGAAAGGGATAAATTTCAATTACTTAGCTACTAAAGGCAATAAAAGTAGAAAGTGCTCCTTACATTATAAAGAATGCCTTAATCAGAAGACGAACCAGAGTGGGAAGAGAACGGTTCACCTCCAGACTGCTTTGCTGTCTGTGCTCAGGATCCTCCCTCCAGCCCCCGCATACTGCTCCAAGCCTGACCCGCCATTCCTCACTCACACCAGGACAGTTAGAAACAAAGGAGCTGAGCAAGCCACTCCCTCCCAAGGGCCAACACAGAGAAAAAAAACAATAAAAAAGGACTCCAAAAATTACAACGCTAAGATTCCATCTCACTCCAGAAAGAACCACATATATAAAAAAAATCAACCAATAACAAATGCTGGCGGGGCTGTGGGGAAAAAGGAACCCTCCTCTACTGTTGGTGGGAATGTAGACTGGTCTAGCCACTATGGAAATCAATATGGAGATTCCTCAGAAAACTACAACTAGAGGTTCCATTTGACCCAGCTATTCCCCTACTGGGGATCTTCCCAGAAGAATTAAAATCGTCATACCACAAGGACATATGTACCACCATGTTCATAGCAATACAATTTGCAATAGCTAAGTCTTGGGAACAACCTAAATGCCCAACAACCAATGAACAGCTAAAGAAGATGTGGTTTTTCTACACAATGGAGTACTACACAGCCATAAAAAACTATAAACTAGAATCATTTGTATGTAAATGGATGTGCCTTGAGAACATACTTTTAAGTGAAATAAATCAGACACTCATGAGTACACATTGAATCACTTCTCTGATATGAGAAACCATAACTGTAAATAAGGACAAAGAGTTGTAATAGACATTATATAAAAGGAAGATAATATACAAAGAAGAGGAGCACTAGAAAGAGAGAAGGGGGAAAAGCAGGAAGGGAACAAAGGAAAGAAAGGAGAAAGGGAAATCATGGAGAAATGTGAATAAACCCACTGTAAATAGGGAGGGGTGGGGAAGAGGGGGGAGAACCAAGAAGCATCACATACAGGTACAAAATAAATGTGATGAATATGATCATTATATGTACAATGTACCAATACATGTTCTTGGTTTAAAATAAATTTAAAAAAAAAAGGCTGGGAGCCCACAGCAATGTCCCATGTACATCTGCATCTGCACTACAAGGCTGAAGAAATCTTTATTGGAACCAAGATACGATACTCACAGCAGAGATGAAGACCAGAGCTCCCCCGAGGTGAATGGCAGCCATCCCCAATGACAACAAGGCCCCAAGCTCCTCCTGTGACAAGAACAGCTGAGTTCCCTTCAGGAGAACCACAACAGAGCTTCTCCTGGAAAACAGCCGGCCCCTATCTTCTGCTCCTGTTCTCCTTTATATTGTGTTGGCAACAGTCCTCAGGTGGATCCTCTGGGCCCAGAACCACATCAACTCAGTCCAGCTGGGTGTTCCTGCTCACGTTGACTGTATCAGTCCACAACAGCTTCTGTTCAGGAACCAAATCGTTCATGAACAGAAGTGTGCATGAACCAAGGTATTACTGCATTTGAAATAAAGGTTATGAGTTTCTTCCTGTTGAGTATCTCTGGAATTTTGGAAACTCACACTAACCACCTATTGTTCAAATAAGTCCCTTCACTAAGGTTACCTCAGCAGACTTGAAAGACATGGTGGGAATTCTTCATTCCTGCTAATCTGGGAAAAGCTCCCCTAATTAGCCACTAATCAGATCTCTCTGCTTCTCTTTTCCCACAATCGAAGGAGTGACATTTTCTGATAATAATTTCTCTGTAAGAAGAGAATTGCTTCAGTGCTAAAACCTCTTTGCTGAAACAGAGCAGACAAGAAGAGGCCCAGCAGTTCCATGAGCACCCAAGCCCTCAATAAATAGTATTTTCTATAGGCAAGATGCTTTGCCCAGTGTCACCATACCCAAAATTACCCCTGACATTGCCAAATGCCCCACCTGATCCACTATTAACAACAGTGATTTCAAATGCAGTGCGAGAAAGGCTTCCAAAAGCTAAAGGAAGCAGTTAAGCTAAGGGTCCTTGAAAACAAAGAGCAGTTATTTATGTTTAAAATTATTATCAATATTTAGAAAATATCCACAAAGTTCAACATCAAACACTTTTAGTGTCATTTAGTGAAAACATGGAACTGATTTTATGGGTTTAATCCTAGCATGGCTAAGTTAGCTTGACTGTTCTGTGACTACAGACTAGCAGCATGACGCCACAGTAGACCTCGACCCCAGTAGACCTCAACCCCAGTAACAGGTACTGTAGGCCGAAGCCAGTGAAGTTCTCAACCCTTAGATCATGTAGTTGGCCTGAAAACTGCCAGGTGGCCCAACACAGGACAATCAGAATCACCTGTGAAATTGTACTCATGGACACCCCTTCTTTCCCCGGTCACAGGCATGACACTGGGATGCTAGCATCCCGAAGACCACTATGGCTGTGCCGTCATTTCCCTCACCAAGAGAGAAGATCTGCCTGCTGTGGAACACAAACTCACTGTGGGGACAGACCCAAGTGATGAGGAGAGACACGCAGAGACACAGGCAAGAAAAACTATCACTCTCTGAGTCCATATTCTTTCTAAAGATGATCCTACCCTCCTGGGCATCTTGGTTACATGTATTATTCAATAAATTCCATTTTTAAAAATAGTTTCACTTTCTGTTATTTGCAATAGAACATATTGAATATACAACTTAGCCCACTTTAGCAAAACCAGGGTTTACATTTTTTAAAATTCACGTTTTCTAGAGCAAGTTTTAAAGGCTTTCAGTCACTATTGCCAAATGATGTTCTCTGTGGTATAAATAGATTTAGATAATCTTTTCACAGACAGTAGAGTTTAAGTAGAAAGTTCTGTTGCAGTAATACAAGCACATATTCTCTCACTATCGAGGCTTATCCAAACATCATGCCTTTGTACACGAATTATTATATAACAAGATTTTAAAACTTTATAGAAGAGGAATGTGTGTGATTTCATTTCTGTTTACTCTTCAAGTTTGCCAACTTACAGGAATAAAATTTTGCAGCAACCAAATATTGATCCTCTCTTCTAGAGGTCGATCTATGATTTTAAATTTTTTTTGGTTTTTTTTTCTTTCAGGGGGCAGGGAATGCCAGGCATCAAACTCAGGGCCTTGCGCTTGCTAGGCAAGCATTCTAACTACTGAGCTAAATCACCAGCCCCTGATTTTAAATTTTTAAAGCAGTGGTATAGTGTAGTATTGCTGAATAATGTCTCTCAAAAGTATATTCACGTGAGCTTCAGAATGTGACCTTATTGGGAAGAAGGGTCTTTGCAGATACAATTAAAATAAATGTCTTACTTTTCTCATTGCTGACACAAAATACCCAACACCCAAA
This sequence comes from Hystrix cristata, assembly GCA_004026905.1. Taxonomy (NCBI): domain Eukaryota; kingdom Metazoa; phylum Chordata; class Mammalia; order Rodentia; family Hystricidae; genus Hystrix; species Hystrix cristata. Next base: position 63,968 of record PVJO010009070.1, read on the forward strand.
GTTAAAGGAGGAAAGGTGTATTTGGCTTACAGTTGGCAGAGATTTCTGTCCATAGTATGCTGGCTCCAAGGCAGGGTAGCATGGCAGAGAGGCATCACAGAGGAGAAACAGTTCATGGTGGGCAGAAGACAACGAAAGCAAGCAAAGGGGCCTTGGCAGCTTTTTTCTGCCTCATTTGTAGTCTGTGTAGGTTACCAGGACTAGGGCAGTGCCAAATTAATCAGTGGACTGGTTTAGTAATCACCCACCCTTAATCCTAGCACCCCTAAGGCTAGCATTGCACCATGAATCAATCACACACTCTAGATTCAGCCATGACTGCATGAAGCTTTGAGGGGATGTTTAGATACAAGCCATAACAATAAGGATTTGGAGATGAACTAATCCTAGTTTAGAGTGGATTCTAAATCCTGTGCAGACATTCTTCTAAACAGAAAAGAAAAGATACAGATAGATATGAATAAGAAAGAAGGAGGAGGAGAAGAAGAGAAAGACAAAGGAGAAGAAGGAGGAGGGAGGAGGAAGAGAAGAAGGAGAGGAAGAAGAAGAAGAAGGCCATGTGCCATGGGCAGAGAGTGGAGTAGTGCACCACAAGCCGAGGATACCCAAAAATTGCTGAGCCACCCAAAGCTAGGATGAGACGAGGCAGATCCACCCCTGTAGTCTCCAGAGGGAGCCAGCTTTTGCTAACACTCTGAAGATTTCAGACTTGGAACCTTAGAACTATGAGAATAAGCCAAAATGTTTATGGTGATTTTTATGTTAGCCCTATAAAAGTCTTACACACAAAAATGTGTATTTCCTCTCATTGAGGGCTCTTTTTTGTTGGTTTCCTAGTGACTCTCAGGGTTGAGTTTTTAACACTATTCTTAGAAATCCAACCACAACATATATCGTTATGTGTGAAACTTTCTGGAAGTTTGACCTATTTTTCCTTGAATGATTGTTTTTTACTCTGTGAGAGCCTGTACTAACCTATATTATGCTACTAAACTGTATTCTTCAACTTTTTGGTTATAACCACTTTTCTCCAACTTTATATTGAACAAGACATCTGCTAAAACTCAATATATAGATTCAGAAGGTGTCTATTAAGTCTTACAAGTTAACAATTCCATAAACAATTTATTGTGCTGCTTTAGATCAGGATTTTTGTTTTTGGTTTTGGTTTTTTTGTGGGCCCTGTGTGTTCGTAAATCTTATTTCCCATATGAAGATCTATTATCTTTATGGGCTTATGTTTCCCAAAATCAAAATGAGTATAACACTGAAAGAACATTTTACAATTTGCAAGACATTTCTGCATACAAATGTCTTTCAGTATAAATTTTTGTAACTAGTGTCTTATTTTTCCTTGCAGTGCTAGGAATTAAACCCAGGATCTTGCACATACCAGGCAAGGGCTCTAACACTGAGCTACATCTTCAGCACTTCTTTTTTTTTTTTTTTGTGGTTTTTTAAATAAACAAGTAGTCTGAAAAAGGTGGCCTGATTATCTTATATACTATGTCTCCCATACCTGTAAAAGTGAGATCTATATAGGGGCTAATTAACAAGTGTTTGCTTAATGGATGAGTAAATCCACAAATGATTTTTACCTTCACTACGGAGAGAAGTGTGGCCTCAAATTCAACAGCCCCTCCCACCACACTGCTACAGAGGCAGAGAGAGGAAGACACTGTGGGTGCAGCCATGCTCAAGACTCTAGATTTCCTGGGCCTTCCAGTGGGCAATACAGAAAACTGTGGTCAAGGCCAGAATTTCCTAAACCCTGTTATATTCCAAAAGCATAAAAAAGAAAATGATGATGGTAGAGTAGAGCATCTACCCCAGAGTCAGTAAGAGCCTTCAGGGAGACTCTCCAAGAATATTACCTAAGAGTCTAGGTGTGCACCTTTGAGACAAGCTGCATGAGTCTTATCAGATGCACAAAAAGATTCTTGATCTATAAACAAGTTTAGGATTACCAATGCATACGCTTCAGTAATACGGGTCAGAAAGAAAAACAAATATATCATGTGTGCACCGAAGAGTTCTTTCTTCCTGCTCCTCCTGCTTTTCTCCTTCTCTTTCTCCTTCTCCTACTCCTTCTCCCTCTACTGCTCTTCTTCTTTTTCTTCTTCTCTGCTTCTCCTCCTCCTCTTCCTCCTCACCTTCCTCTTCCTCGCATCTGGTACTGGGAATTGAACCCAGAGCCTTTGCATGGAGCTATGTCCCCGGCCCTTTTGCCCTTTTTCATTTTAGCAAGGCAGTTTTGCTAAACTTGCATTCCTCCTGACTCAGCCTCCCATAGTGCTAGGATTACAGGCCTGGGCCACCACTCCAGCTCTGAAGACTTTATTCTGCTACGAGAAAAACTAAAGCTATGAAAAAAGTATCCGTGTAGCTTGCTGACATATTCTTTGCCTTTTAATCATACTTTCAACACTATTTCATTAATAGATGAATATCCTATTTAAAACTTCTGTCAGAATAAGGGTTACCTATTTTATATTTCCAATCTCACGGTGGAAAATTTATACTACATATAAATATAGATACAAGAAGCTAGATTTGGCCAGCATGAGGAAAAGCATTTTATAATCAGCTGCTTTATAATGAAACATAATTTTCTCACATTTGTCAGTTTATCTTAGCCTCGCTTATTTTTATTCAGATAAAACCAAGATTTACTCAAACTTCATATATATGCAGACTCTCCTACTAAACTTAGGTTAGACTTCTAATTAGAACTTGAACTAAAAAATACTCATTAAGTACTATGTACCCACCATTCTATAGATTGCTCTCATTTTTGGACTGCATCCTATTTCTTGTAGCTGGGTCTGTTTTCTGATTTGGAATTTTAATGGAGGTCCAAGGACTCCCTAGATTCCACTAGCCAACAAGATAAATACGGTTGCCTCAGAAGAAATGAAACAAGAAATTGGAGGCATGTTCTAATTACACTGTCAAGGACTCCTGCATCCTCCCATACTCCTATGAGAGTAACAAATACATCAAATCACTTCCTGCTACAGATGTACAGTGTGTGACAAGAAAGCTGCAAAGGACTGTGTCTACTCTGACCAATGCTAGGAAGAGCCAGATTTGCCCAGTACCTACCAAGATGTGAATCGACTCCTCAGGCCAATGAATGGGGTTACACATCTTAGCATGTTGACACTAAAAATAAAACTTGTGAAAGATGAGAAGCCAAATAAAGAGGAACCAAAAACATATTTTTCTATATCATAATACAAAAGGCTTCTTCCAGAACTGTAACTTTTCATTGAAATCTTAATTTGCCCATTATGATTTTTACACCTGGTTTCTTTCCTTCTTCACCAGCTCAAAAAGTGTTTGCTTTGTGTACAACCTCAGAAGACATATATCATAAGCTCCTATCTTAACTCTTCATGTGATAAACATGTAATAACAATGAAATATTCTTATAAATAAGATGAACACTTTACTGAATTATGTGTGAACTTTCTCTTCAAGAAATATGGGAACAAAGGATTCAAGAATATACCTGGAACATAAAAGCACTCACACATATGATCCAGAAAGGCTCAAAATGGCAATAATGAAAGATGCAAATATTGTTACTATTTTCAATGTCTTTTTTAATGATTTATTAAAATCTGAGATATATTAGGATCAGAATCTGTAGAACTGGGGAAAAAAACTGTATGAAAAATGTTTTACCTAAAGTTTACAAATAGTCAAAAGTTTCTTTCAGATAACCCTTTCTACTAGTTCAGTATTTATTGCCTAACTCATAAACTAAAATTCAAACCTTCATTTCTGAATCAATTTATTTTATTACATTTTTTTCCTTAATACAAAAGTGATACACTGCTTCCTGCAGGAATCTAGGAACAGACATGCAAAGAGAAAAAAATTAAAAATGTTCACAAGGATGCATCACTTTTTGGAGGTCTTTTGCATAGTGTATTAGTCAGTTTTCCCATTACTGGACGTAATACTCTACTCACAACCTAAAGGAGGAAAGGCATACCTGACTCATGATTTAAGGGGATTCAATCCATGGTCAGGTGATTCAAGACAGGAACATCGTGGTAGAAGGGCTTGGAAGAGCAAAGCTGCCTAATTCATGGTGGCCAGGAACCAGAGCAGGGAAATACTACCAGAAAGGAAGGGGAAGAAAACCAGATATACACCACAAGGCCAGACTTCCATGGTCAGGCCAGACTTCCATGGTCCACCCAGACACTTGCAGAAATGTGCTCCACCAATCTCCCAGCAGATTCCAAAGCCAGTCAAGTTGACGCTCTGTCCCTAACTGCCACTTCCCACTCCTTGTAAACTTGTGACACAAACATATCTCCTTAGATCATGATCAATCTCCAAATGAAGACAACAGCAACTTCATAATTCTACCTAATGTAATAAAACTATCCTGTGTACTACCAGAACTCCAACAATCTCTTCCACAAAATCTCAACCATACCAGCATTTTTCGAAAGGCCATGTCTTTTTTGAGACTTAAGGCAGAGTTTTACCTATGAACCTCTGTAAAAATCAAAAACAAGCTACATAATCCCAAGGAACAATGGCATAAGGTAAACACTCCTACTCCAAGAGGGAGAATAGGGAGTTATAAAGAAGTGAGCCAAACCAAGACCAAAACCAGTCAGGGCAAACATCAAGTCCTGTAGCTTCTTACCTGGTATCCAAGGACCTCAGTGGTAATACGTGAGTTCCAAAGGTTTGAGCGGCCCCATCCTAGTTCGCTAACCCTGACAACCTCTCTCTTGGGCTGGATCCACTCATGGCCTGTAGCTTTCCTCAGACGATGTTCCACATTCCTGGCATCTCCAGCTTCCCAGGGTCTCCACTGCACCATTGGATTAATTCCCACAGATTCATGTTCAGCCCTCTCAGGAGCTCCTTGCCGGGTCTCCCAGGCCTTGCTTTGAAATTTGGGTGGGAGCTTCCCTGACCCCACAACTCTTGCATTCTTCATGCCAGTAAAATCAACATCACATGGATGACAACAAGGTCTGCTGTCACCAGAAACAGTAGCTTCCTCTTACATCAGGGCTGCCGTGGCCTCTGAGCGCCAGGATGGCTGCTCGTGGTGAGATGCATCCCGGGGAACCAATTCCCTAGGAAGCCCTTCTTCAGCAAGCATCCCAGGAACTCTTCTGAAATGAAAGTTTTATAATTTTGCACTCACCCTTGTGCTGCAGTGCAGTCTTGCTGATTTCTAAAATGCCCTCAAATCATCTTTCTTCTCGTCCCTGCACAAAGTAGTTGGTTTCTTGTTATTTTTATTTTCATTAATATATGTTTACAGTGCATAATAATTACATTCATCTTGAGGAATCTAGACATATACATATCACACCTTCATCATTTTTACTCTACCTTCCCCTCTGCCTCTCCTCTCCCTTCCTCCTCAAATCCCCCTTCCATCTACACAAGATCTACCTCTCTGCCTCCTACCATCTCTCTTCTACTTTGCTCTTTCAATTATTTATAGTTTAGGTTTCTTATATTAGAGAAACCATGCAATATTTAATCTTCTGTCTGATTTATTTCACTTAGCATTTGGTTTCAAGATCCACCCATTTTCCTACTACAAATGACTCAAGTTTATCCTTCTTTATGGCAGAATATTACTCCATTGTGTATATATATTATGTTTTCTAATAATTTTTATGAGGCAAACATAACTCAAACATAGATGCCTGATCAGTCTACCACATGCAAAAAGAAAACTACATATCCATATCACTATGTAAACTGATGGAAGGACAAAAGGGAAAATCCTGACTCTGAGACACCATGATGAAAACAATATGAATGGTCAAATGAAGTTTAAACTAACAGTATAAAGATGGCCCAATATTAGGAAATCTATTAATATGTTACCATGTTATTTCATCAGAGGTATGAAACTATATTATTTTCTGTATTGAGAAAGACCTTAGTAAAACTCAAGGTCTATTCCTTTAAAAAACACACAAAGAAAGAAATAATTGGATATATCCCTAAAGTATTAAAATACATATTGCATAATCCTCTTGTTAGTATCTTATGTAAACTGAAAAGACTATGAGAATTCCCATGAAGATCAGGAACCAGAAGAGAATGCCCATCAGACCAGTATTATTCACTAATGTACTCAGGCCATCAATTAGACGCATAAAAGTATTTTCAAAAGGAAAAACCAAGTCTGTGGGCCAACAGTATGATACTCTGACTGAAAAACACCAGAAAAGTCAATAATGAAATGTGTTATGCAGCTAGACACGATACACCTAAAACAGGTGTCTGACGCAATACCTGACCCATAATGAAGGAGTAGTTTAATTTGGTTCATGGTTTTAGTCCACGGCCAGCTAGTTCCAAGGCAGAAACATCATGGTGGAAGGCGATGGTAGAGCAGAGCTGCTTATTTCATGGTAGCAGGGAAGTAGAACAGAACAGTGCCAACGTGAAAGGAACCAGGGACCAGATATAGATCCCAAGGCCAAGCCTCCACGACTACTCAGACACCCCAGAAGTCTGCCCCACTAATCCCCTGATAGGAGGGTCCCCAAGCCAAACAAGCCAAAACTTCACCTAATAGTCACATAAAACTCATGCAAAGAAAACAAATTTGGGAAGGCAGCAGAATATAAAATTAACACAAAAAAATCAATGGCTTCTTTGTACACCTGTACAAGTGCTACATAAGTGTTTGATGAACTCAAGAAGAAAAAATAGGTCCCAAAATGTTTTCCATAAAAAGAACATACTCATGAAATGTGTTATCCCAAAATGTTATATAGTTAACTATTTAAAAATCACTTGAAGATAGTGTAAATGATTCTTAGACAATAAACAAGCGGAAATTCGACAGTAGTGAGGATTGTCTGAATAAATCCTGAACATTCGAAGATCCTCATAAAGTACTTGGACTCTAACAGAGGGGTTGCCCAATGACCACCCATTAGCCAGATCCAAGCCAATGCCTATTTTGTAAATAAGGTTTTATTCATTCATTCATGCAGCCCATTCATTCATGCATTCACTGTGGCTGCTTTTGTACTACAATGGTAAAGTTGAGTAATTGCAACAGAGATCATATTATCAGAAAAATGTAAAATATTTAATATCCAGTCCTTCAAAAAGTTTACCATTTGCAACTCTAGCAAATGGTCTCTTATTGCTGAAAACCAAATGTTGTCTGAATTGCTAATGCCATCCAATACCCCGTGTTTAATGTACTTATGTCATTTTGCCCTTCAAACTTTACTTTTCTATTTTCACAGGGGTTGTTAGAACTATTACAGAGAAGCATTAGAGAGCAATGACATTTTTAGTATAAACTAGTATAAAGAATCTCGAGAAAGTAACAAACATTAAAGTGCAAATTAGAGGACACTAACGAAGTAATTCTGTAGTCAAATTGGAATTTAATTAAGGGCTAGTAGATGACCTTAAAAAGTTTGTGGACACATAAATAGGCCTTTTGAAAATTTTGTGTAATTAATAAACTCTCTCCTCTCTTAACCCTGTATTGAGTAATCATAAACAAGAATGAGCTCTAACATTTTTATTTCGATTTTTACTTGATTACAAAGATAACATTTTATTATTTTTATGTCTGTCTCAGAATATTTGCATGCACTCTCATGGAGGGCCAGAGAAGGGATCCTGAAGTTCCCC
>PVJO010009071.1:0-71591 GCA_004026905.1 Hystrix cristata
ATGTACAGGTACAAAACAAACATGATAAATATGATCAATATATGGACAATGTACCAATACATGTTCTTGGTTAAAAAAAAAAAGAAAGCACTTTGTAAATTCAAACACTTTACATAGTCTTATCAATCTTGGGGACAAAACAAACAAACACCAAGAAAAGCCATATAATCTAGTATTTTTATCTAGCAAAGAAAAACTAAAAAAGGGTTGGTCCTTCTAGGGAGCTCAGAGGCCTCTGTCCATGTTGAGAATGGTGGAGGTTTTTTTTTTTTTTTTTTCTACAGAACAGTTACAAATTCTCATGAAAATTTAAAACCAACTTCTCTGTACCTGAGCTAATGACACCAGCTATCTTTCTTAGTTTAGTATTTAAAATTTGTCAGTGCAAGATTCTCTCTTTTTATTTCCCTTCCCATTTTTTGGAAGTAATTTGGACCCCTAAGTGGGCTTCTGTGTCATGTCGGCTCTTAAAATATTTGTTTTTATCCAGATCTTTAAGCACATTCATTGCCAGAGATTGTATCTGCCTACAGTTGCGAAAAATAAATGCGTCAGTGTTACTGAGTGTTTGGGGGAAGACTATGGTAAATGATAAACCATTATGAAAAATAATTAAAAATAAATTTCAGCAGAGGGAAGAAAATTGGCTGTCTTTCTGGCTCCACAATACCTCTGAACCAAGGTCATGGAGGAGAGCTTCTGGCATGGAATTTTCTGAGATGGACAGGCGGGCTGGGGGTCTGAGGAGAGGTCTGGGGAGGAGGCGAGTGTTACAGCAGTTCTGTTAATCTGGACAAGGCGGGGTGGAGCAGTAGCTGTGGCAGAGGCAGCAGGAACAGCAAGAGTGGAGTGGCAGCTAGAGGAGACATTAGGATGGTCCTTCCATGATCTGGGAGACTCAAATCAGAGTGAGCTTAGCAGGCAGAAAATATTTCAGGTAATTCAATTGCTGTATGATGCTTCTTTTTAGACAGAGAGCAGTGGCTCAATTGGAGTCAGTTTTGTTGTCTAAGGGACACATGGAAATATGATGGGCAAAAACACTTCTAGTTGTCACAGCCGGGTGATAGATGATTAGTATCTACGTAAAGGCCGGGGTGGGGGCTGCTATATCTCTTGTAATACACACGGGAACATCACAACAAAGAATTTTCTGTCAGTAGTGCCGAAAGTGAGAAAGCTTAGGGCAAAGGGTATTTTCAAAGGCTAAATTTCTAGTGGAGTAGAATTTGGAAATAATAACTTTTGACCATGTTAGGTAGAAAAATGACCATTATATTTACTTAACTTAAATGGTCAATTCGGACTATATCACATAAAGTTTTAAAAACAAGCAAGGAAAAACTGTGGTCAGTGGTGAGAATGCCCTACATGTGCTTCGAAACAACCAAAATGACTCAAGCCTAAAGATTTTTTTCAGTTTTGGCTGCTAACCAGAATTACTTGTGCAGATTTGTGACTTTCTTTAGGAATTCTAATTCAGTACTTTAGATATGGAGCCAAAACTTTAACTTTTTAAAAAGATCTACCTGAATTTTGGTGCCCAATCAGGATGGAGAACCACTGTTTGATAGTTAAAGTGAGAAATCTAACCTAAGCCATGCGCGGTAGTGCACACTTGTGTCCCATCTTCTCGGGAGGCTGAGGCAAGAAGATTGTAAGTTCAAGTCTAGCCTGGACAATTGAGCGAGATCTTGTTTTAAAATAATAATAATAATAATAAAGGTCTAGGGGTATATCTCAGTGGTAGAATGCTTGCTTAACCTGTGTGAGGCCGTGACTTCAATCCCTAGTACCACAAAAAGTAAAAATGAAATTAAAAAAATAATTTTAAAGAAGGCTGCAGATGTAGCTCACTGTGAAGGCCCAGGCTTTAATCTTTAGAACTAAAAAAGACAAAAATCTAAGCTAGTCTGATTTCTATGGTATTCTCTGCTGTGGTCCTCTGCTTTCAATCTAATCGTTTAGTGGTTCTAATTGATGACGGAGTCAAGGATAGATAGAAATATCCACCACTGACCTGGATTCTATTTCTTATTTAGAGCCTCTATTTAAAGAAGAATTACAGTGGTTATGAAATATCTAGACACATGTACTTATGAAGTCTTTTCTTTCTTATTCTTTCTGCTTTATATTTCATTTTAAAATTAAAATTAGTTATTTTTCTTTCCTTTTGAAAATTTTTATTAGTACATGTTTGCAGTACATAATAATTACATCCATCATGGGGATTTGGTACATGCACATAGCACATCTTAATTCTTTTTTCAATGTCTTCCTCTCCCCTCCATCCATCTCTTGGTCCTTTTTTTTTATAACCAATGGAGAAAAACATAGAAATTGTGCATATTAATGGGGCAGCATTGGATGTTTTGATACTTGTATACATTATGTAATGTTTAAATTGTATTAAATATATCTTTAGTTTCAAATATTTGTCATTTCTCTGCAGTAAAAAATTTCGACACACTCTTTCCTCTTGCTTGAAGGATTTTAAGAATGAAGAGTGTGTGGCCCATTTAGACTTATTGAGGTATTCAGGAAATTTACACTATTTTAAAAAACATGATCCTGTGTATTTCTTCCTTTGCCCTTTTAATCTCCTTATTACCTCTCTCCCCCACCACACATATATTTGAATAAAGTTACTGATGAGAAATCGGGCAACAGAGGCTAAAATTTCAAGATTACCGCAGGAAATCAGGGACAGATTGAGGTCACATTTCCAGCAACCAACCCAGAAATCCCCCCTAAGTAGCTAGTCCCGAATTCTGTAAGGGCAAGTTAATGCTAAAACAGGTTTCAGATGAAAGAAACCACAAACTGGTTTCCTTATTTGAAGAAAATACACTCAGAGATGCACATCCACACACACGGAAAAATGTAAATTTTACTTCTGATTCTCTAATGTTTGTATCTTGATTTCGTTGACTGTTCAAGACAGTACCTACCAGATTCGAGGGAACATAAAATAAATTAAGCCTAAATTGTTTTCTTTTCTTGTCTCTTTTAAATGATGCTCTTCTCCTTCTGCTTTTCTGCTTCAAACAAGACACACCATCGTGTTCTCTTCCCATCTGAAGAGAAGACTGATCCCTTGCTGTTTACAATGCCCGGAAATTATTAAGGGACATCTTTAATTTTTTTAAAAAGCCACTTTTATTTTCAATTTTGCCATTGAATCAGCAGCAAGTACAGCTCGAATCATTTCATGGATGTCTTATTTGCATGGAAAAGGTGACTAATAGTGATTAATGAGAGCTCTCCAAGAGTGCTCGATGACAAGTTCAATGGGAAATGTGAATATGGAAACCACTATCATTTCTGTCTCTAAAAACTGGTGCCATAAGGAGAGTCAAAAGTGTAACTCAACCCTGAAAGCTTTGCTTTTATACCAAACAGTGAAAATGGAAAAGAAAGGCAAGTTGATATGAACATTATTTGTCCCAGGAGGATTTCACCAGGTGACCACAGAAGAGTGGAGCAGGGTTCTCAGAAATAAGCGACAGAAATGAAAAGAAATTCAAACCATAAACCATTTTTTGTGTTATCTGAAAAGAATGTCACATTTTATCTTGTATCCCTGGAAAAATGGTTGAAAATGAATGTAAGTCACTGCTGAATGCCAAAGGTGGTTGTGAGTGTCAAAATGTTTGCTTTCTTCTCTTTTCACTGAGAATTCAGGGCTAGTTGAATAGTTGGAGCATGGAGAATCGCAGCCCTTGTGTTAGGAGACCTGGGTTCTAGTCCCATCTCTACCTCACCGGTGACTTTGTGGCCATGGGAAGGTTCTAAGCATTTGGGTCTCAGTTGCCAAACAGAATGGTGTAGGTAGCAAAATCCATTAGTTACTGAGAAAATGGTGAGTCACCTTTCTTCATCTGTACAATGTGAGGCTGATAACACCTACCAGAGAAATGTTGGTGAGGATTAAAATAGATATCACATATGTCATATAACACATAGCAGGTACCAGGAAATGTCAGTTTGTGTATGTATGCATGTCTTATGATTGTAGACATGTCTTTAACATGATGGAGCAGAACTTTGGAGAAAGTTAAAAGTGTGCGCAATCTTAGTTGTTTTGAAAGAGCAGAGGGATGTGTATCTTGCACTTAGGATTTCTTACATTAAAGGATGAGCTTACATCAGCTATTGCCACTAAAATCAGTGGTTTAACACACAGCTCATTAGTTTTAAGAATGTGTGCTTTGACTGGTCAGTGTCTGATTCCACCTGGGCTTGATAGGATATCCTAGTTCCAGATTTGGGTCAGCTGGAGTTTTGTACGGGCAGTTCTGCTGTGTGCCTTTCTGTTCTGGAGCCCTGGCTAAAGGACCAGCAGTTAAGCAGGGGCTGCCCTTCTCACAGCGTGAAATCAGCACAAGACAGCAAGTTCAATCACCAACACTTTGGCCACCACAAGGCTCTGCACTTAAAAACTTACATTGTTCAAAAAATTCACATGGCCAAATCCAATTTCACAAGGCAGGGAGTACATTCTGCATAAGAAAGTGTGAGTAAGTGCGTGTGTATGTATGAGAGAGAGAGCGAGAGAGAGAGAGAGAGAGACAGAGAGAGAACTCTGTCTGAAGCATATTCTACTGTAGTCTAAGTGTCCTGGTTTCCTGTGAATGCTGTAATGAATTGCCAAAATTTTAGTGGCATAAAGCAAAACAGATTTATTCTCTTATAGTCCTCAGGTTAAAGGTGTAAAGTGAGTCTCACTGTGTTAAACTGTGTTATCGGGGCTGTTCTTTCTGGAAGGTCCATGAGAGAATCCATTTCCTTGATTTTTTTTCAGCTCTTAGAGACTTCCTGCATTCCTCAGCTCAAGGCCCCTTCTTCCACGTCCAGAATCCGCGGTGCAATGGCCTCAGTCTCTCTCCCACTCTTACTTCTGTTTCTGTCCTCATATCTAACACTGAATTTGATCTTTTTTCTTCCCATTTCTAAGGATCTTTGTGATTACATTGGGCCTACTTGAGTTACCAGTTAATCTTTCCATGTCAAGATCCTGAATTTAATTACCCGGACAAAGGGTCTTTGATCAATAAAATAACATATCTTCAGGTTCCAGAGATTAGGATGTGGACTTCTTTGAGGGAGTCATTAATATTTAGCCTGCCGTATTAAAGTATAGCAATCAGTTGGAGGTCACTCTCCTCACTGTGTGGACTGGCTATGGTCAAGCCTTCTTACAAGCAGAGACCTGTGGGGCCTGAACTTTACGAGCAGATGGGGCTCTGAAGAGTGCTTATCACAGGCCATCGTCCTCTGCTGTTAAACGACTGAACAATGTCAGCCACCATAGTGGGAATAGAAATTGACCTTGGAATGTGTTTTTAAAAGTAGGATCTAATCTACCCTCTATTACTTTACAAAACATGATTCTGTGAAGTTTTGTATTTCTCCACATGAATATTAATACTGTACGTATGGGAGTAGTGATTAAAACTTCAAAAATATTTTATGTACTTCATTGATACAGTAATACCTGGGTTCACAAATGCGTCTGTTTAAGAACAATTTGGTTCTCGAACAGAAGCACTGGGCAAAATTTTGCTTCCATTCACAAACTCCACATCGGCTGGCGAACATGACTGCCACCATCTTCTCCAGAAACATGGGATGAATTAAGTCCATCAACTGAGGTACCACTGTATGTTTTAGCTTTTTATACCTTAAAATATATTTCTTTCATATATTATTATATATTTTGTATCTGTAGTATACATGGTATATTGATATATATGTATTTTCTGATACATGTTGATGTATATAATGAATCAAATATACATAAACACATATATATAATATTCCTCAGGAATTTATGTCTTTCATACTTTAACCCATATCTGACTAATCAGTAATACTGATGTTCTCATTTTTGATCTACTAAAACTGTTTTACTTCTTTGATTAGCAGTTGTTGATGTATTTCCTTAAATAAATTCCTTAAACACCTTCTTTGGATTACGATCACAAGAAAATTAAAGTATAAATAATATTTCAAAGACAATTTAAAATAGAATCATATGATATGGGGATAACCCAAATAAAATATAGTATACAAACAAATTCATAAATTCAAATGCTTTTTAGGTAGAACAATATAAAGGGCAACATTTGATCCAATGTAAATATTAACCTCTAGCTTGTATATCATATATAACAAATATCAAAGATGAAAACTGAGGGTAGCCTATTTTTAAGTATTTTTCTCTAAATGAAACCTGTAAAGTATGAAATATGTAAACTATGAAATATGTAAACTATTTGAGGAATATGTTGTAGTTTACCCAGTATCATAGCTTCGTTCATTGAACTTTGTAGACTTTAAAATTTTGAAAACATGACATAGCGAGATAATGCTAAATTAAGTAATAAGTTGTAGCTAAATCTTGATGTTTTAATTCCCGAAAATGACATCACAGATGACAACTCTCCCAGACTGGCCATCATTTTTCTCTGAGTCTTACTTTAAGCAGGATGTGGCGTGTTTACTTACTTTGATGTTGAAAGGGAGAGATCTCAGATGTGCCCTGTCGCATGAAGGTTTGAAGCCATCTCCGTATAATTCATGGCAGCTCTGGTCACATTCTGAGGATGTCTTTGGAGTATGTTTTTGACCTCTATTGTCTGATTAATTGGGATGGTTTTCAATTCAAACATAAATGTATCCTCTGATGAAGAACAAAGTAACTGGATTAATAAAATGCAGAATTCCAAAAGGCTATGGGTTCCAGAATAACATGACTTTTGAAAAATGTTTCCATTTTAAGATTTTGTAATATTAAAGGGAAAAGCATATCCGTTATCTTCTTTTCCTGTAGTCCACTGGAAAGAGACCTTAGATAAGTTGGGAAATGACCTGTAATTCCAAGAAGGGGATCCACATTGGATCTTATCTCCAAGATGTTCTATCCCATACACAGTTCGTGTGCAACAGAAAATACTCATGACTTTCAATTTTGCTAAGAGAGAAGAAAGGCAAAACCACCAAAATCCTAAAGTGATGTTTTCTCTGCTCAAGAATTATGTTTCTGGCTTGTTAGGTTGAAAGTAAATCATTTATTTTGCTTGTGAAGGAAAAATGCATATTATTGTTAAAGTACTTGAAGTGTCCCCAGATATCCAGATTGGGTGATTTGATCTGTTACAAGATTATAGATGTGGAACTGTTATGAGTTCGCATGTTAATCTGTTGATAGTTTTATTTAATATACATTTTCAAATGAGAGTCTTGGTAAGAGTGAACATTAAATTTGGTGTTTGAATTAGGTGCAACATGAGAAACCATAGACCTCAAAGTCTGTTTGTGGGGTTTGATTTGTATAAATGTGTCTATGTGCTGTGGGAGCTTATGTAGAATGAGATTTGATGATGCTATGAAAGTTTCTATTTAGCTATGTTCACAGACGCTAGGGAGAAAAGTGGCAGATTTAGTACCAATCAAATTTATTTAGACAAAAGTAGTATGAACTTATCTCTTGAAGGTGCTGTACTACATAATTTTGCTCACAGAAGGCAAGTCTGGAGAACATAGTTCTTAAGAAGCTAGCAACCGGCCAAGATCCAGGAAATGCAGACAGAAAGAACTACTTAGTAATAATTTTATGAAGGCATTGCAGCAGAATAATTACATTATTTCTCCTTCGATATATGTTGCTTTCTAAATTCCAAAGCTCCAGGAGAGACTAAATGTTTTAAATTGGTTTATATATCTGTTGCTTAAGGGGAAGGAGCAATACCATTATCCCATTGAAATAGTTTAGTACTATGGAGTGCAGCCGGGCATGGTGGTGCATACCTGCAATTCTAGCAGACTGGGATGTTGAGGCAGAGGCACTGTAAGTTGGAGCCCAACTTGGGCAATTTAGCAACTTAAACCTGTATCAAAAAAAAAAAAAAGTGCTGGGGATGGAGCTTAGTAAAGAAGCCTAGGATTCACTTTGCAGTATCATTAAAAAGAGAACAAATAACTAAACAAACAAAACAAAATTACTGTGTTGGTGGAGGGCATGGGAGACAAAGGACTCTTGTCTTTGTGTTCAAAGCAGGAAGGGCCCACAATATGTAATGTCACTTAGTCTTATTTATTTTGTAGCTCTATAAATGGACATAGTCTAAACTTTTCAGACAAACTGAAAGTGCAGAGAAAGCAGATTACCTGGAACAAGGGGCACTACTAACCTGTTTACTACTGTGTCTTAGTGCTTTGTCAAATGAACATTAACCTAGAGTGAATGGCAACCTGAGTTACTAACTTAGAGTGGAGAAGACTCGAACCTGGAGATGCTCCTAGAGATAATAAAGCAAAACAATTAGGAAGTTCCTCGGAAGAGAGGAGAGCTTTTAGGATGTCCAGAAAGCAGGAGCGTACTTCAGAGTGTCTGGCAGGATGTCCCACTTTTGAGCATTTTATGATGCAAAGAATCTGCTCTGATTTATCTCAACGTGTCATGTTGCCAGAGCTCATTTTGGGAGCACTGTGGCCGCTTTCTGAGCTGATGTTCTTTAGTGGCAAGGACAGAGGTCGTCCCGGAGGCCCCCAGAAAAGCAGAACAGAGCCCAGTTCCAGTTACTGAGACTCTGAAGTGTAACTTTAGCCGGGTTAAATTCTCAGTGGAGAATATGGCATAAGAAAAAGGGTTGTGGTTGTATAACAATGATTATCTTTGGTTTCAAAACATTTACTTACAAAATGATCTTCAGGGGCATGTAATCACTGTGAAATTATATAGTATAACTTTCCAATCAAGCTGTATATGATCATCAAAGCAAAGAAAGGAGTGAAGTCAGTTCAGTTTAGATCTGTGAGCCATGCTGGTCGGAATAGACTGGATTCTAGCAGCAGCTTATCTTCTGCTGACTCAAAGTTGAGAGTTAAACCATGAAATTTCCATGTGTCCCATTTATTCAGCTACAAAATTAACATAATAATGTTAATATCTAGCTCAGAAGGCCTTTTCAGGAAAAGACTAAAAAAGTCTGTCTTTTATAATTTTCAGAAAAACAGGTTACTATTAAAAGTCAAAATAATATTTAGGTATTGTTGCTGGCCTGCAAACTATATTATATAGTTTTCTTGGCTACTTCAGTGAGATTTTTATATTATACTCTATAATTGGCACTTTACGTTATCTCTGGTACTTGACATAAAATGTGCCTTGTTATAATATTTAATTTAAATATAACAATAGCAACAACAATTATTTGTGAGTTTTATTATTCTGTGTCAGATACTAGGGTAAACATTTTACGTGCATTATCTTGTTTACTCCTAGAAGCAAATGTGAATCAACACACTGAAGATATATTGTAATCTTCAATTTTAGAGATGGGGAAATTGGGGTTTAGTGACTTTGTAAATTTGGTCATCAAATTCATTAGTACCGGATGCAGAATCCAAATCCACCTCGGTTATATCCCAGGGCCTATTCTCTGTGGCCAAGTATGATGTATTCCAGGACTCCTGTGTTGAAATCCTAACCCCAGCACCTCAGAGTGCAAAGTGAGGTCATCATGGTGATTCAGATCCAGTGTGACTGGTGTTCTCATAAGGGGAGAACAGAACACAGACACATGCAGAGGGTAGATCGCATGAAGACAACAGAAAGGCAGCCATCTTCACACCAACGAGGGGCGTTTCAGAAGAAACTGACCCTACTGACATTTTGATCTTGAAATTTTAGCCTTCAAAATTGCAAGAAAATTAATTTTCATTGTTTAAACCACTGTATGTGTTATGGTAACCTTAGCAGACTAATACAACCGCCATGATATCTTTTTAGTCACAGCAGAGAGGAAAGATATCCTCTCTGGAAATACTGAGCTGATCTGGGAAAATCACCAAGTCAAACACAAAGAATTCGGCTCTTTTCTCTCTCTTCCCAACGTCCTCTGTCTAGAGAACACTCGCGTATTTCCCGTGGCCGATTACCTTATTGTTCCCCGAATAGTCACGCCCTTGATCTCTGTGGGCAGAGATAGCTCCGTGCTCCACTGCTGTTTGCTTGTTCCTGTGACCTACTTTAGTCCATGAGATGCTGACATGCGGAAGGTAAACAGAAATGCATTGGCCACTAGCTTTGTCTTTCTTGCCTTGAGACACATACTGAGGCAAATTGAGTGCATCCTGCTGCTTGAATTAGTTCAGCCTGGCTCAGCCGAAGTGCAGCTAACTCTCAGACCTGCAAAATAAACTTTTGCTGTTCCAAACTACTGATACTTGAGATGGATTTTTGTGTGCCATATATGTATCATTATTGTGGCGATAGCTGATGCGTATTTTGCCGTTTTATTACGTGATATCTATTACCATGTTTTGTATCTGGGTCAGTGTATGTAATGCAAGACTTCCTCAGGATATCTTGTTTGATTTGAGAAAAACTCTCATAACAAATATTTCCCAAATATTTCTTGTATCCTGGAGCTAAATTTTAGAGATTCATCCAATTATGTTTAATGGTTTATTGCACTTCTGGAATATCCAAAGGGAAGCTTGGGCAGGAACAGCTGCCAAAGACCAAGTCAGTGAATTTCATATTGTTGTTAATTATTAAGGAGCTAAATCAAGATGGAACTTGTCAGAGAAAAAGGCCTTGAGGAGAGATGAATATATACAGTGGAAAACCCAGAATAGGGAAATGAGCAATGCCAAAGACAAACTTCATGCTCTTTACTCTTTTGGGAAATAACCAAATAACCATCAACAGCAGAATGAATTAATAACTTGCAATCTATTTGTATAACGAGATACTTTATAGCACTTGGTAGAAATAAAATTATGTCCTCTACTGAATTCATATGTCCTAACCCCCTACTAGAGAGAATGGCTTTATCTGGAAATAAGGTCACTGCAGATGCAAGTGGTTTAGTTAAAACCACTTTTATTTAATAATAGGACAGAGATGGGCTGCTAATGCAAAATGAGCAATATCCTTATAAAAATAATGGCATGTGAGGAAAGAGATGCACACAAGGAGAACACAGGTGTGTGAGAGTCACATGGGCATGAAAGCAAAAAACAGGTAACACACCAGTAAGCCCAATAGGATGACAAGTTTACAGTCTACCAGCAGCCAGGAAAGAGCCATGGAACAAGTTCTCCATCAGGAATCAATCTTGCCAATGCTTTGATCTCTGACGTCTGGCTTCTAGAATTGTAAGAAAATACATTTTTTTTGTTTAAGCCACCAAGTTTGTGGTACTCTTTGATAGAAGCCTTAGGAAACTAATACTGTCATGAAGTGAACAGAGTTCTATTGCCTGAAAAATCATAGATGATTCTTCTGAAGATATTTTTGAATATATAAAGCTAAACATTAATTACATACAAGAAGAGTCCATTTATATAAATTTCACATACAAAAAATTAACTTAGAGTTGTTTAAGGAACCTAGAATACTGTCGTAATGTATTTCATAACTGTATTGTAATTATATGTGTGTTCACTTTGAAATAGTTTACTGAAACTTGTTTAGCTGTATGCTGCACACCAATGCAAATACTCGTTTTAAAAATATTGATGGGGAGATGTTCTGAGAGAACAGACTGACACTAGGAGACTCGGAAGCAATACTTGATATTGTAAATGAGTATCTAAGAAGGAGACCTGGAGCTCATGTGGAGCACAGCGGAGTGTTTGCTGAGACAAGGAAACAGACGCTTCTCTGCTTGCCTGGAAGACACTAGAGACAGAACAGCAGAAGTGGAGCTTATGAAAGACCATCAGCCTCTACTTCATCAGAGTTATTTTCTTTCCTCTATCTCAAGTAAAAATCAAATTTAGTGTTTCAAAAATATTGTTTTTGGCAACCTCTTTGCATTTTCTAAAATCCATTTAAAGCACTCTCCACATCTCTGGCAAAGTCAGGGAGCCCTTGTGTCTATATGACATGATCCTGTTGCTATGGGCAACTGAGTGTTTACTAGAGAAAATATTACCAGTTAATAATAGCCTAGATGGAAATAATAGCCACTGCTAGGCTTTCAGTGTTACACACCATCAATTTCCAATTTGCTGAAATAGGTGCAATTTGCTTTTTGAGCTTGACTGCATGACTTTTTCCAGGCTTCCATGATCTGGTCTCCACACTGCACCCCACAGACCCAGGGCCACATGCACAGATGCTTCTACAGAATGTTCTGGTTGTCCCAAACGATGATAGAGGGAAAGTGTTATGTTGGAGCCTTGTCATAATTTCAACAGTAGGAATAATGAATAAATTATGAAGGTTACTATTTATTGGCTTTGGTGAATAGTGAAATCACAGAGGGTATAATCACAGAAAGAGAGTGTAATTCATACTATTTCTTATAGTTACCCTTTTCCAGAATCTCATTCCCCAGGAGCAAATCAAACTTCAGATGTGTTGAATTATTTTGTCAAAAGTCACGCCTATGCATAACAAAAATGGTTCAAAGTATTCATCTCACTGAGTGGACTATTTATGCATTTGTTCATTTACTGATTGATTGCTTTTTTCCATTATTCATTCATCCAGCAAATATTTATTGAGCATGTCATCTAGTTCTTGGGGATATAAACCCTGCCTCAGCCCTCAACAGTCTCTCAGTATTTCAGTGAAGTTGTCTCTAGTAATGGCAGCCTTCCCACCAAATGCCAACAGAGTGCATCTTGGGAAGACCCAGGTCATGACTCAGATTTCATGCCCTCCCACAGTCAGCCACCTTCCACCCATGTGTTGGATGGGAGGTTATGTGTAATCATGGGGGTGGGTGGACTGTTGTCTAGGCTTATGGGAAGTGAAATCTCTCCTCCAACATCCGGAAAACAAATAGCACTCTTGAGAGTTCTAGTCTGTGCTTCCAGAGAAAAATCTGAGGGAACACTTAGCTACCATGGCAACCAGGTCTATCAGATTTCTCCGGATCTGTGAGGGAGGACGAATCAGTGAGTGGTATAAATATGGATAAGAGATGGAGATCATCTCTGGAGACCAAGTCTTTTAAATCAGTGGTTCACAAGGTTCAGTGTACAGGGAATTACTGGGTAGAGATGTACAGGAGAATTACTGGGTAGAGAGGGTAAATGTTAAGGCAGATTTCCAAGTCCCACCCCCTAATCGATGTGATTCAGTTTTTCCAAAAGGAGAGTGAAAGATATTGTATTCTTAACAAGCCTCCCAGCCTGTTTTGGTGAGGATGGTCCCAAGGCCATATTCCTTCCTGAGAAAAGATGAGCTGCCATTTTGGATATCATGTTCTAAAAGCAGATACTGGAGCAGATGAACTGAGGCAAGGGGGATCAGTTATTTTCAGAGTTATGTTCCATGTGACAGATGGTAAGCTTGGTGTAGTATCAGTGGATTTAGAGAAGGGGAAGTGGAGTTTGAAAAGATTTAGAATTTAGAATCAGTGAATCCTTGAGAAAGATCAGATTGGAAGATGGAAAATTCACAAACAGGACTATCCATAATACCTGGAGAGAGATGCCTTACATGAAGAATTTCATCTTTGTATCTACTTTTCTTGGCCTGTATGGACTCTCAATCCACCACCTGATCATGGCTGCTAGACTCTTAGGTAGAGAGAGGTTACAGTGAATGAAAGAAAATTTTGACACATCTGTGAGAGATGGTTTCACAGGTAATATGGCTTTGTGGCATCATTAAACACTGTAACACATAGAGACGGAGAAAGTTTTCAATTTATTTTTGTTTGTGTGGTATTTTCTGAGCATAGGAAAAACCTGTGTTGGGCACCAGTGTTTAGAAGGCTAGAGGAGGACATGGTGAAGGCCAGGGATGGGAGACACATTGCCCATTTACCTGCATTTATTTCAGGGTTGCCAAAGTAGATACACTGATCTGACACTACTTATTCCTGGATGGTGTGATCTAGTAATAAATGGATTCGAATTTTTCTACTCTTTAATATTTCCTGGTGGGTTCTGCCCTGCTGGTCAGAGTTTTCCTTCCCACAAGCCTAGATACCAGTCTACTCATACAAATCCGTATGATCACACACAGCCTCCAGCGCACGGGTGGAAGAGAAGGCTGATTGTCAGAGGATACGGAGTCCGTGTCATGATCTGTGTCCTCCTGAGCTGTGCTCATGTAGGCATTCAGTGGGAAGGCTGACATTAGTAGAGGCAACTTCATTAAAATACGGAGAGTCCTCTGAGGCCTGAGGCAGCATCTATCTGTATCCTCCAAAACCAGGTTAACGAAAGACTCAATAAGAATATTTGGTGTCAGGTCCAGAGCCAGGAAGAGTGGGAACAGCAGGAAGCCACATGGATTGTAACTTCCTAGCTTCCATGGATGGTACATTTGGCAGGGTTGGGCGAGGATATGATGATGGGGACTAAAGGACCCTGAAATAGGAAAGTCAGGCCACAGGAGCATCTTTGTATAAGAAACACTGTACAGTGAGCTACTCTTTCTCCTGAAAAAGCCTGACCTCCATCACTCATGCAGAGAGAGGACAGGAGAGGAGTTTGGGAGCCACCAAGCCACCAATGGAATTCCAGCCTCACCTAGACCTGTCAGCAAACATATAGGACCATCTGGTGGAGAAAATACATCATTTAGTTAAGAATATGCTCTCTTTACAGCTTGCTTTCTAAGGTACTTGCTAGACGAATAGTTTTTATGGTAGCTAGGTGAAAGTCAAAGAACAAGTACTGGGAAGTACATTTGTTATTCTAAGAGCTAGAAAATGGAAAGTATAAAAAACAGATATATGATTTGGCTTTTTCATAGTTCTCATAAACGTATATCCCATTTTGGTATATTTTTCTTCAGAATAAATCTGTGGCTTATGGACCTAATTTATCTGCATCCATTTCTTCATATATCATTTATTGACAGGAGAGTTTTGTAGCTGAAAGAGACTAGTCCACAAATCCGAAATGATTTACTAGCTAGATTTTTGCAGAAAAAGTTTGCTAATGGCTGATTTAGCAGACTATTCTAAAAAGCTGGGGTTATTAGGAGGTATTTCCCCATAATTGATATCAATGAAGAAAACGATAAATTTCCTAACTAAGATGATTGATGTTTATCGTATACTTTTTTGTACGTGTTAGCTTAATGAGCTCCATGAAAGAGTTCCAGCGTGCGTATTCTGAATCTCTGTTTTCCAGATGAATAAATGGGGGAGGAGAGATGAAGCAATTTGCTTGGCTTTTATTTTGGTGAACCGGAACCAGTACTCTGAGGTCTTGAGGCTAAAGTTAGGTGGTTTTGACCATTTTGGTTCTGCCCCAGAGCTGAGGGTATCTGTGTATTGATACCCTCATCTGCAGTGGAATTCTTAAAGTGCTGAGACACCTTTTAAGCTGCCAGGCATCTCGGCCCAAATCTCAGCAATAGAAACTCATTCCTATGGATCAGTGAGTCCCTTTTTAGAGATGTGAACTGCCTTTCGGAGGATGAACATGCTAAACCTGGCTTTGACTCACTCGAGTCTGGGGAGGAAGTCTCTTAAGGAAACACGCTTCTCTTTACAAGGAGACACGTTGCCTGGTGGGGAAGGGAGTCGCATCATGACCGGCAAACAGTGATCATGGAGGGTGATATTCCCAAGCATGGCTGGGACACAGAGCGCAGGATCTGAGTGGGTATCAGGCGGCAGGGAGAAAGGAGAAGGACAAGTATCTGGCAGGCGACAAGTTTACTCTTCTTATTTATAATTCTCTTGCTTAATTGGTGTTACTGAGGGAAAACGGCACTTGGACAGACAGCTCATGGGTCCGATTCTTACATTCTTATCATCTTTTCTTGCTGCCCTATGACCAGCCTCCTGTTTCATCTCACAGTGGCCCGGACACTCACAGCCTGGGTGCTGACAAGTTTCTCAGTGATGATTGAATCGGCTCTGAGAGAAGTGCACGGAGGACTCTCCCCACCAGGGCAGCAGCAGAGCAAATCTGGGGACTCTTTTTTCAGGCAGATTGTAAATTTTGGACATGGCATTAGTTAAGAGAAGATGGGACATCAGTAAATGTCAGGGTCACATGGTTTCCAGTTAGAATGGAATTAGTGTGACATTTTGTATGATACATTGTGTTCTCTGCTTGGAGATGTTCTTGGGTAACAGAAGAAACTTGGCATGTTTCTCTTCTGCCAAGTAATAATCAAGGGGGAAAGTGGGATGGAAAGTTACTTGTGTACTTGAGTATCCTTAGAAAGAAACTGAAATTATGACCCCTTATGTTGGTGGTACCATTTTAACAGAGTGAACATGACTTGTTTTTCTGTCTCACTTTGCAGAGAATGACAGAAAATGGTGTATGTGATAAGGAAGTTTTCATTTTCAAAAAGGATTTCCAAATAAGTAATAGAGTGGAAAAACCACACGTATCCCACAAATGTGTGTAATTATTACACGTTATTGAAACATTTTCAAAAGAAAAAATATGGAGTGACTTGGTGAGAAGGTAAACTTATCTGTTTTAGTGTACTTATAATTAAATACAGAGAAAGATGCAACTTTTATAAAATAAAACTCAGTCATTAGGTTTTTACAGTTGTAACATCGTCTGTATTATTTGGAGAACTTCATTAATATGGCAGAGAAATAGCCTTTGCATATGAAATGAATTTGGAGTTGTAGTTTTTTGGGCCCATCTCTGTTCTTACTCATAATTGGATGGTTTCAGCAAGATCGTTGCCGTTTCATGCTTGTTTTTCTTATCTGCTCAGTGAAGAGACTGAATTGGACTTCTAAGTTTTCTTTTATCTCTCAGTGTAAGTCTATGCTTCATTTTGGTCATGGACTGTGATTAACATTTGTTTTTTTCCCTTTTGATCCTTTGAGAGGTCATTTTCTCTTGAGCTGACTCTTTAAAATTAAATTATTTTACACAGAATTCTCATCCTTTAGTATCATTCTTCCCAGTCATTTTAGAATCTCTTGTGAGAATCTTGGTTGCACGGACTTTGCAGATGCATGGATTAGAGTCTCGCCTATTACCTAAAATGCCCGTGACAAATTACCTTCTGTTTATTCTTGTTCTTTTCCAGGGTCAAGCAGCCTGTTAGTTCTAAAGCTCCACCATATGAATTTATCCTGGCTTAATTTTCGTTCTGTCAAGTGTGATTAAAACATGGTATGAGTTTCTGATACAGTAGGTTTAGTTGAGGGTACAGCTATTCTACTATTTTTAAGCCCATTTATTTGGGTAATACAATAGGCTTATTGCTTGTGCAGCAGTGTGCCACATAGCCATTCCAACCAAAGCTTATGAATCATTATGATTTCATCAAGTTTGAAGAGAAGGAATGACTGACTGGTGGTATGAATCAAAGCCAGAACAATCACAAAACACATAGCTCTGTTTTTAACATTTATGAGTGTTACATGTACAAGTTTGCTTCAGAGAGAGGGAGAAAGAGTAGTGGGGAGACAGAGGGGGAGAGAGAGAGACAGACAGACAGACAGACTGGTGACAGTAACAGTGTATTTTATGATACGATGGAGGGAACAGTGATATTCCAGGTTGTTCTGCAGAGTCCATCTGTTGTTGTCTCTTTATAACACTAAGACATGTGAAACAAGTACATCATATGACTTTGTCCACCATGATTTTCCCCACTTCATTTCCATTGTCTGGACAGCATCAGGTTAGTTGGCATTACGTCTTAAGGCCTCAGTTTACACATATAGCCAAGGGGAAGTTGGCAACTTGAAAACTTCTTTCATAACACATATGTGGGGTCAACTTTGCCTTTCTTAGGAAGCTTCTTCAATGCTAAGAATGATCTATATTTGCATGGGGAATGAAATTTAATAACAAAGTAGTCAGAAGTGGAGGTTAGACTCTTGATAATAAAACCTGTGGCGGGGGTGAGGTGGGCGACCGAGCAGCATCATGAGACAACTCTTAGTACAGAGGTTGTTATTCTCTCATGAAGCTGGATGTAGGAAGTTAGGACATAGTTAAATTTCAGCTGAATTTAAGTTTTTACTTAAATTGCCTCATTTAGTCTTAAATTCTGTCATATAATCTAATTCAGATTATTTAGAATAATACCCTAAGTACACTACTAATAGTCAAGGTTTAATGTTAAGGTACCAGGCTCAGTATCTGGGATACTTACTTTTATCTAAAATATATATGCATGTGCATTGCAAAGTATATCAGTGAAAGGAAACAAATGGTTGATTCAGAAATTAACAAAGAGGAAGGAGAGGTCTTGGAGGTCTCTAGTTTTGGAATTGTGCCTTGACATGTGACAAGCAGAGAGAAGCAGGACAAAGGTATCTGTGACCTTAACTTCTGATTTAGTTGAAATTTAGCTGATTTGGTAGCATGATCCAATTCTTCCTTTTCTACATTTGTCCCACAAATGTTTCCTGTGTTAAAAAAAATGGGAAGCATCTTGGCTGTATGTGTGTGGAGGAGGGTAGTAGAAGATGGCAATTCCAGAGGACTTTTCTTTTCTGTCTTTTAGTTGTTTTGCAGTCCATGCTAATTATTAAGCATTGATATCCTGGTCTCATTTACTCTTGAAGTAGAGCTCTTTGGAATGCTCATCTTGACAATGAAACACACCTTTTTGGCCACCAAACTTATTATTCCAAAAAATAAGATTCCCAATTTAACTCCCATGCAATCATTGTAGATAACTGTTTTCAGCAATTACTCTAATGTATAAAACAAATGCTTTTCCTGGAATATATTTGTCATCTGAAGAGAACATTTTAATTGCTACAAAATTAAAAAATGAGGGATTAAAACTGATGATTTGATTTTGCTAGAGTTTAATAAAAGTCTTGCATATGACTCAAGAATTTGGAGGAAAATTGGAGATCTGGATAAATTCCAGGGAAACATTTAGATTTACTATCCATGTTACCGGACGATATTGACCTGTGGAGTGCGATGTTCATAATTGGGAAAAGAAGTTCAAAAATCTTTAGCCCTCAGTTTGAAGCTGCTTGGACAAGCTGCTTGACTCTGCTGCCTGACACCGTGCCACTAGTGTGGGACACCGATGTGGTTAGAAGCGAGCAGATGTTTAACTCTCTCTCTCTCTCTCTCTCTCTCTCTCGGCTTTTTGTCCCTTCTGGCAGTCCTGCTTTTCCTTTCAGATTTCTCTCCAAGCTGAGCCTCAGGTAGAGGCTTTTCCTCTTTCTAGCATTTTCCAGCTGGAACAGACCATTTGCATTTTCGTCCTCCAACCTCATTACAAGAGGTTCTTTATTTCATGTCATTCATCTTCCTTTGTGTATACAGCAAGTGTCTACAACTCAGCTGACGACTGGGGCCAGCTTGCGTCAGGCTTGTGTGCTTCGGAGGGAGACCATTTCGTAAGCACTCCCGTTTTTAGGGCTGGCTTTTAGTTTTGCTTTTGTTACTTTGTGAAAAAATAAAACAAAATTTCATAACCACATAACCAGAGAATAATAAGTTATTACACCATGCGTCGTTATTGTCAAGGTAGTTACTCAGACTACAAGACATAAACCAAAAAGATTCTTGCTTACAAAAAAGAAACAGATAACACAAAACTTTCTTTCCAACAAACTAAGATAAACTAATAGTATAAATGAAACAAATTAGCATATATATTGAAATATTTTTCAAACAACAGAATACGTAATTTGGGGAAGTATTTGAACTACTCCCCTACTTCCTATTTATCTCTCTTCTATGTTGCTCTTTATTTGTATATAATGCATGTGTGTGTATATATATAATTTGGGGGATATTTCTCATATAAGATAAATCATGTGATATTTAAGTTTGTATGTCTGATTTATTTCCCTTAACATTATTTCTCAAGTTATATCCACTTAAATGCAAATGCCTAACGTTTATCTTTCTTTATAGCAGTGTAGTATTCCTTTGTGTTTAAATACCTATTTTCCTTATCCATTTGTAAGCACTTCTAACTCAACATTATTGGAAAAAAATTTGCTCACTAGGACTTTGTAACAGAGCCTTCTCTGTCTACAGTCCCTCCCCGAGTCTTCAGAAGTGAATTCAGTCCCCACAGGACGCACCTCCCTTCTCGTGAGCCTGCCTACATCACTCCTGCTTCTTTGTAACATACTTTCCTCTTAGAATTCTGGTTTTGAAGACACCTTTAGCTCTTCTTTCCCCAGGTCGTTGTGGGTCTCTCCTTGATGCGTCGGTCTTGATTACTCTCGGCACCTGCTGACCTCTTGGCTGTAGATGGTAAAGATGCTCACTTCAGTTCGGAAGTACGTTCCTTCTACTCCTTTGCGCTTTCTGGCACCTTCAGCTTTAGAGAGGAAAGTATTTCAGAAAAGCCGTCTGAAAACATTTTCATCTTATCTTTTCTCTGGCCTACAAATCAAGATTTACCACCCTTCCCCTTTGTAATTCCTCTTCTAGGTAACGTTGTTTCTGAAACTTGAGTGCACAAGCACCCCAGGTGGAGAGGCGGGAGAGAGCAGATTATGGGCGAAAACGCTTGATCTGTACCGGCTGTGTGTCCAGAAGATGCGGATGCTGCTGACGCCAGGGCCACACGGTGAGCAATGAAACTTTACTGGTTCGTATTTTCATTCCTTGGATGTTGCAGTAGTTTCCTAGGCCTGACTGTCGGCACAAAGTGCTACAAACTGAGTAATTTAATTGGCCTGGGGGTGAAGCTCAGGGGTAGAGCACTGGTCTACCTACCATGTGCCCTAGGTTTGATCTCCAGCACCACAAAAACAAAACAAAACAAAAGATTCTGTTACAGAATAAGGTTACAGTCTGAAGTACTGGGATTAAGATATCAACACAACTTTTTGCAACTATTCAACCCATAACAGAGACCTATTCTACTTCCCAATCTTTTAAGGAAATTTAGGACCTTTTTTCTTCCTGGTTACTTTTTCATATATTTTTTTTTTTCCTGTACTGATCAGCAATTGAGAAGTTACATGTCTTTAATTTATAATGGGCCAGGAAGGTGCAGCCCTTTGGAATCATCAGCAAAGAGGAAGTGAAATACAATTATTCAACAGGCAATCTTCTGATTCCAGGGTATAGAAGTATAAAAGGCATTGCTTTTTGAGTAGACCAGTTCTAAAATTCACTCAACTTTATTAGTTCTCCTTTCATTTTAGGGGAAATCTGTTTGCTTTTGCTCAAATTCTGTTTCTCTTTTT
Source organism: Hystrix cristata (assembly GCA_004026905.1). NCBI lineage: Eukaryota > Metazoa > Chordata > Mammalia > Rodentia > Hystricidae > Hystrix > Hystrix cristata. Next base: position 21,105 of record PVJO010009071.1, read on the forward strand.
TAATAAGAAAAATAAGTGTAATGGTAATACAAGGATTGTTGAGAGGGTCAAGGCTTCTGAAGCACCCAGCACATAGACTAAGTGGGTGTGACCATTGTCTTTGCAGTGTAAGCCTGCATCTTGATGTTCAAGCAGAATTGTCAATAGTTTCTGGACAGGTTACCCAGTGAGCCCTCCAGGCTCTGAGGTCATCTTGCAGGCAGCAAATCTCTGCCTGTCTCTACTTCTCTGTCAGCCACACAGTGGTTCCAAAGAGCTGAAAGGACAAAGGGACTCACTTTTGTTTTTTCTCTGTATAACTTCCTATCCTGGATCTAAAAGAAAAAACATTTTCTTATATGTGTATATATTTTGATTTATATCATTTTCTTTGTTGAATCTGCATTTCTCCTAAGTGAATGACATATAAATTTTGGTATTTTGGGTTTTTTGTGTGTATAAAATATGTGCTTGAAATGTGGGTGTTTCAGAAAGGATTCCAAACAGCCTCACCATATTAGGGACCATTCATCTTGGTGTTTGGGTGAAAAATGACATTTTGTCCCTAGCCCAGAATTTGACGTATTCATTGCTTGGCTGTTTATGTTAGGGATGGGTCTTCCAAAGCAAAATTTGAAAAACACAATGGTTAAGGACATGCTACAATTACAAATCCATTTTTTTGTTTTTTACATCTATGTGAATCTTGTGTTGCAAAAATCACTTAATGTTTAGGCTAGGTTGGGGTTTCAAGTTGAATCTGAAACAAATATTCATCTCTCATATGCCAACCACACTGGAAGCCAACATACCCAAACAGTACTCTTTGTGATAGTGGAAAACTTTATCCTCACGTTTCTGTTAATGTTAAGGCAGACATTATTCCCACACTGGTCTATTATAAACTAGAGTGAACTAAGAGAACAATGTGTGTATGTGTGTGTGAGTGAGTTGAATGTAAAAACAATACCCATGTGTGCATTATACATACTCCTCCATTTCTGTATTTAATACTTGTCCAAAAAAATAATGTGTTAGGGAGAAATGCAAAATTCTTGAAGAGTATTTGCTTTAATCCCAAAGCAGCTCCAGAGGAGTATGAAAGTTTGTCAGAGGTTGAGAGGAAGTCTAGAAGAAGTTGAATTTGAAGTCAAGTGGAATCCAGTCATTTCACAAGTGAAGCTGGCTGGAGGGAACCAGTGGGGCATTCTGAATACTTGCATCTGGTTTGATTCAAATGGTTCCACGTCGGTGGAGTGTCAAATGAAAATAAAGCTCATAGCAAAATAGAATGCTATTTAAACCATGTGAACTGGAGCCAGGGGAAAAAATGCATTCTCATAACCACAACGTGTGATGTTCTGCTTGGTAAGCCATTTTTCAGGGAAGGTATGCCAAAGCAAACCAGATACACCTGCGTGCTTGGGTTCATTCTCGAGGTTAAATTAGGTCAACCTTCCAGTGCAGTATCTCAGTGCACAATCTGTTCGAGTCTATCTCTTTATTTCCACTCTGTAGGGTGGGAAGTTTTCCCACAGGTGCTGCCATGATGGTGGTTCATGCCCTGGAAGAATTTACACACCTTCTTAGGCAAAAGAACTAGAGAAAGACGCCTCTTTACAATGGCAAGTGGGGTTATTAGAGCTTTGAAAAGCCTAGTTTCCTATTTTGTAGGGCTTTAGGGGAGAATTCTTTCAATCACAAGCTACCTGGAACTGGAGCCATCAGGGAAACATACCTTATCGACTTGTATTCATGTTCTCCAGAGAAATAAAGCCAACCAGACTTGTATATATGGAGAAGATATGTGAGATTTCTTTTAAGAGGTTAAATGCCAGGTCATTAGCAGAATAGGCCCAGAGGCTGGAGACCCAAGGAAGAGCTGCAGCCTGAGTCCACAGGCAATCTGCTGGCAGAATTCCTTCTTGTGCAGGGAGATCAGTACTTGTTCTTTTAAGGCCTTTGACTGATTGGATGAGGCCCACCCCACCCCCTTGATGGAAGATAATCTTCAGTACTGTAAGTCTACCGATGTAAATGTCTCAACACCCTCAACCATAAAATATCATCACAGAAACAGCCAGGGTAATGGTTGACCATATATCTGGGCACTCAGCCCTGGCCAATTGGCACATAAAATTGACCATCACAGAACCCCGTGGGATACATTGTCCCAAGAGGCAGTCCCCATACCATCCTGAGGGAGAGCTCTGATTAGTATCAGAGGAGAGTATCAAAGGATAGAACTTGCAATGCCTGGAAGATGACACCCAAAAGAGGTAAACCAGAGAAAATCACAAGAAATAAAATACTGATGAGTATTTTGTCATACTGATGACAAGTGGATTAATATAGAGGACATCTTGGGGCCAAGAAATTAGAAGAAGAGTTTCATCTCACCTAGTGAAGTGATGGAGATGGAATGATGTAGAGGATCAGCCTACCACTTGTGTTGGCTACTTTGAAGCCCCCAGGAGTTACTTACCCTCATTCTCTACCTCCCATACTCTGCTTTAAGTGATTGTATAAAAAATTCCAAACATTATCTGGTCTTTGGGACTGAGGCCTCTCTGTTCACCCAGTTTGAGATTCTCTCATACTTGCTTCTTCCCGCTGCACGCCCTGTTATGTAAGATGACCATTAAAGGGATCTTTCTCTGCATAAAATTCTTTCTTAGAACTTACCTCCACCTGCATGCTATACATTTTACTAACTTAACTTCTTGCTGGAGACTGTCCCCTGTCACTGGTATGTAAGGTTCACGAAAGTAGGATTTTTGTTTGTTTGATGACTGTTTTGTTCTCAGCACTGAAGGTAGTGCCTGACACATAATAGGCATTCAGAATACCCTGATTGAATCAATAACTAAATGGTTCCCTTGTGTAGAAAGTAGACAGTGTGGGTGAGAAGGAATTTCTTCAAGGAACAAGAGTACACTTTGGGAGGCAGAAAGTTTGCCTCATTCTCAGGCTCCCCTCTCCAGTGCCTGGAGAGATTTTTGCAGGTTCACCCAGCCGGCCTTTGAATGCTGCAGTTGGTGTTTCAAAAAGTCCAGTTCAGTATAGAGACCTGGTTCCATCTCATTCTGGATGGGCTTTGGATGGGGAGTAAGTTTTCTCTGTGGAATAGCAATAGTTATTGAGAGAGAGAATAGATCAAACTGCAAATCTGATTTATCTGAATGGTTTCTTACTCCCTACTTCTTTTAGGCATAAAGGTCTTTTTGTGACAAAGGCAGATATATTATAATGGTGCTATGGCTTATATCTAAATGTTCCCTAGAGCACTGTGTGCTCACAGGCAAGACCTTTGGAAAGTGGCAGAATCAGGAGGGCACTATAACTAAATGAGATGTTGGAGAACGGGTCACCGCTGGCATGACCCGGTAAGGTGTATGTCCCTCCCCTGTTCCCTACGTTGCTCTCTGCTTCTTGGCTGCCCTGACCTGAGCAGCTTTTCTTCCCTGTCCGCCTGTGCCCCTTGTGCCATGCCTTCCTGCCGTGGAGCTGGCTAACCAGGCTGAAACGTGAGCTAGAATGAACCTATTCTCCTTCAAGGCGTGGGTGTTGGATATTATGTCCCAGACACAAGAAAGTGACTAAGACAAATGGTGACAAAAGCAGGAGGACTTTCAAGACACTTTTCTTTTCTACTTTATTTTCTTTTAAAGCTGCTTAAGAAATTGAGATGGGTATGTTGAAGGTAAGAGAATGGAGAGGAGGGAGAGCTTTGAGAATCAGGTACGAGGAGAGAAAAGATAGAATGGGCAAGAATTAGGGAATGGAGAGTAATGGTTCCTAGAAAGAGGGTGGATGAAAACACTTTTTTTATGGAAGCGTTCTTTAGGGGCACATCCTTGAGGCTAGATCTCAAGCAAGGTCTGGAATAAAAGCCACAAACTGCCAGCTTGAAATCGCAGAGGTCTGTGGTGGCCATGATGGGCAGATGGTGAGATGTTCCCTTCTTGTTTGGAGGACTTCATTAGTGTCCCAGATTCTGGAGCTGCCATGTGATATTAGGGACTTCAAGATTATTTGGGATTGTCTTTCTTATCATCTACTCAGAATGGTAAATCTAGGACAGATTAAATAAGATCACAATTTTGAAAAATAATGGATGTAAGGTTAAGACAAAGTTAGAGAAGTGAGTTTGTGGACTGAGATTCGCAGTTACTGTATTAATAAGACTAGGCTGAGAAAAAGTGCTGTAGGTAGAATGAAGAGCAAGGGTGTCTTTAATCTGAACTTCAAGAAAGATTATATTAAGGGATTAACATCTGAGTTAGCCTTGAGGATTTGATAAAAATGAGAGCACTTCACTATTGCTTATCCTTTTGGGGTAGAAAAATCAGAAGTTTTTCTCCAATCTCAGCATATTTCTTGCCCTCCTCAGACTTCTCTCAAACAGTAGATACATATAGTCCATACGTCCTTCATCCGTCTTCTCCCCTCTTCATCCACCATGCCTTCCAACTGCACTCATGTTGCTCCTTTTTTTATAACACACAACTCGTACTTTAAGCACAAGTAGCAGTTACACACATTTGCCCTCAGTATCTAGGGGAATGAGCTACAGGACTCCTCAAGGACATCAAAATCCAAAAATGCTTGTCTTTTGTATAAAATGTTGCAGCTTTTGCATGTAACTTGGTACATCCTCTTGTATGCTTTCACTCACCTGTAAATTACTTATAATACATAATACAATATAAGCACCATAGAAGTAGTTGTTATATTGTATATTTTAGGGAATAGTGACAAGAAAAAAGTTTATACATGCTCAGTACAGATGCGATTTTATGCCCCAAATAGTTTCCATCTGCGATTGGTTGACTCCTCGGGTGCAGAATCCGTGGATACAGAAGGTCAACTGTGCAGTTTTTGAATTCTTTGAAATCCATATTCTTTTTTCTTTTATTTTTCCTTCCTCTTACCTCTCTTCTCCCTCTTCATTCGATCAATTTAATATGCCTTTATTTAAAAGTATCTCTCGTCTCCTACTTCAACAGCAATTTTTATCAACCTACACAAACAGACACCTGTTATAGATTTGGGACAATGTCCTTAGGATTTGAAATGAAAAAAAGGTTGTGGATGTGCACTTATTTTTTAAGATTAAATTACATTATTACACAGGCAAAACTTTAAAACACTTGCGATCTCTTTCCCCATGAAGGTGCCGATTGGTAGACATGAATATGTTTTAATATATTCTGCAAAAAATAATAAAAGAGAAAAATGTAAACATAAAAATTAAGAGATCATTCTTTGATATTTTTTAACCAAAATGCTCCATTCATTTTCTTTTCATCAGCCTTAAAACGTTTGCCATGTTCTTATTTCTAACGCTTTGGTAAATCTATAATTCAAGATCACATTACTATTTGAGCAAATGTCTATTAAGATTCTTCAATTTTACATGAAATTTTTACAGAATGGTCATGGTTGACTTTTATCTCAGTAATCTTCCAGTGGCATAAACATTCTTAAAAGCGGAAGGTGGATTATTTACTCAAGCCCGTATCACATTGTTTATGAGCATGGGGAGAAAGTCCAGGTTTACTAATGCCTAATTCAATACGCCGTCCTTCAGAGCAGTCTTCATTCTTGCTGCTCGCATTTTATGCCAAGAGTTCTTATATTTATCTTACAGGATATACAGAAAAGAGTTCAAGAAATCACCTAGGACTCACTGGCTTCATGGAAGATATAAGTAAGAAAATCAAATCTACTCCTTAGAAAGGATCTTTTTTGTGTTTTAACAGCAGCAGATAAGAGCGTTTTAATCATTTCTGCTAAGCTCCCAAATGATATCAATGTTATTCATCCTGCTATCACATTTTGAGCAGCAAATTATAGACAGAATTACTCATGCTTAAGAGAAATGGAAAGAAGTGGAAAGAAAGAGGACAAATGAATTAGAACAGTAGAAAACATTAGAAGAATCAAAAATGCTACCAAATATTGGAAACTGACTATCTAAATCAGAATCAGTGATTTTGCTGGATTCTTTCAAATCTCAGTTCTGTGAAAAACTTCTTAAATGAGCTCAGGTTCACTCAGACACTTGACCAATTTTCATCAATCTAGGAAAAATTAGGAATCCTATTTCCTTGAATAGATTGGGACTGCTGAGGGATTTACCTTCCTAGATAAGGTACTTGCTGTCTTTCTGGTGAGCATGCCTGTACCCCGAGTTTCAGACTTCCCTCTTCTCTCCTGTCTAACAACTCCTATTATGGAGGTAGTTGGTGCGAACGGGACTCAGAGTCTGAGTGTTTAATCTTCCCTTTCTGTAGGGTGTGACTGCTATGATTCCTAGCTCATCTTTCTGAGACCCTTACATAGCACTTGCGATCTCTTTCCCCATGAAGGTGGGGCATACATCTGTATTTATAGTTCTTAATTCTCAGGTATATCACTCAAGAAAGAGCTCACCCAATCCAAAAAGAACTACAGGATTGCTGCTACCCATAAATTGAGTAAGTTCATAAATTCCCATTGTACAAATCAGAAAAAATGGAAGCTATGCTGAATATTATAATCGACAAAGTTGAATCCTCAGGAATTGACTATATAGATGAGGGAAGAGCTGAGAAACCAAGTGGAATGTGATGCTAACCAAGATGTAGGTATCAAAGAAAACTGCTGGGCTGGATGGGCAGTTTTATCAGACTCCAAACCGGTAGACGCTGGAACCACAGCGGTCCAGTCTGGAGGGGGGAGGTGGGTAGAGCTGTAACCTGTGCCGGACCCTCTGCCTAATGTGAGGAGAAGCAGGGAGTTTACCAAGGCTCATCTCTTCCTTCCACCATCTCATCTCCTGCGGGGGATTCCCGGGGGTGAACTCGGGAGGAAGGGAGGCAGCCAGGCGAGTGGAGACTGGGACGCAACTGCAGTGTGGGTCTCACCTGCAGAGCGACGCAGCATGCAGCACAGGTGGTTGAAGGAGGCCAGAGAGCGGGGCATGAACCTGAGGGCAAGTATAGCAACGCCTACCACCACGCCCTGATGTCTTGGAGGCGAACATCAGCACAGATCCCAGGGCAGAGCGGCTCTTCCTTGCAAGACAAGCAAAGGTTACACTGTGTGTTCCTCTGCACAAACAGCCCTGTAGTGGAGGATGTATCTTTCCACCTCAACTGCGTCATTCTGCTCCCTCTCCTTGGCAGGCTGACCCTGTTGTACAAGGTTGTCTTAAGTAAGGACATGCGAGTCACAGCAGATGATGCAGAAGTTGTTTCCTGGATGTTTATTTCCTACACTGATGATGGAATATGGCAGAGTCTGAACTTTCCCTTTTAAATCTGAACATCTTAGTTTACCACAAGACCTAGAATGTGTGGAAAACCCGAAGTTGTTCTTGAACTCTCTAAAGGGTATTGTCTTCCCACTCACATTTTTCTTCTTTTCTAACATTACTAGAAATTCAGGGGGTCCTGATAATTCGTACTGGTTACTTGACTCCTAAAACAGATGAACTCTTATTTTGGCTGTGTGCATTGCAATATGACTAGATTTACATTTTGGAGATGTGTATTTAAACATTGCCCAAGGAACTTTTCTAATAATAAATGTTACTACTTTTATTATTACAGTACTACTATGGCAACTTAAATTGTAGAAGGGAAAAAATAATACATTCTGACTGTGTTTAGATAAAGATTTCTTTCTGGCAGAAGAGTTAATTATTTTCATTAGATACATGCATGGAAATTGTTGCCTAGTTTGCGTGAAAGTCATATTGTCTTTTATTTTATATCAGTAAAGATCATCATGCAGATAATTTAGCTCCCAAACTCAATTCCTGAGGACGAAGATGTGTTGAGGTTAGGCATTATTTTTGTTAGCTATCAATCCAAATGATAAAAGTATCTTAAAACCTTTTGTATTTATTTCATTCATGAAATGTAGTTAATCTAGTTAAAAATACTTAACTATTACATATTTATTCAACAGAAGTTTTTAACATGGAAACTTTTGTATACACAAATTTAACATGAAAATTAGCACAGAGTATAGGTTTTATTCTTTTCTAGTAAACAACAAACACTACAATATATTTACTCTGCATATTTAGTTGCTGTATTTTGTCTGATATATTTTCTAAAAATTTTGAGACATAGTTGCACTTAAAATGTTAAGATTTCTTCAAAACTGTATTACGTGTATTGAATTAGATAACCAAATTCATAATTTCCTATTCTTTACTTATTAGTGAAGTTTTTTTCTCAAAAATGAAAACCAAGCTGGGCATGGTGGCACATGCCTGTATTCTCAGCACGCGGGAGGCAAAGGCAGGCGTATCGCCAGGAATTTGAGGCCAGCCTGGGCTACACAGTGAGCTCAAGGCCAGCCTGAACTACATAGCAAGACCCTGTCTTAAAAAAAAAAATCAATTTTATCTATAGGCACTTCATCTCAATTTGTCCAATGGCCTTTTCAAAAGGATTAAGAGTTACCCACTATAAATCTTTGTGCACACCCAAATAATTCACACTATTTTCTTTCTTTCTTTGGACTCTTATGGTATTAAACTCTCACTACTCTTCCAAGTTCATGTTGAATTCTGACTATTTAGAAAACAAATATTCAATCTGCTTGTGATTGGTTTGGTTGGTTTCCAAATCCAGGAAAATTATTCTTTATGGTTATCAAGACCACAAGAATAGAATTTTGTTTTTCTTTCAATTTTCCATGATGATATCAGGTACCCGCAACATCTTCCATGTGAACTGGATTAACATGAACATTATTATGAAAATAAGTAATGGAAAAAAGAAATCTCAATGAAGATATAGCAGTTGTCTATTGCCACAATAATGTTATGCAATAAACTCCAAAAATTTACTACCTAGAATAACCTTCATTTATTATTTCTCATATATCTGTGTTGCCGGGTGATTCTGCACGTATGGATGAGCTTGGTGGATCTCAGCTGAGCTTGCTAATGGTGTTCGCAGATGGCTGGAGAGCAAGCTGGGGATGAGTTGACCAGCCTCCCCACACTGTCTCTCAGCCTCTAGCGGACAGCATGGAGCCTGCCCTTGTTCTTATGGAGAGGTAGAGGAACAAAGGAAAGCATGGAAGCCAGCAAGGCCTTTTGAGGTCTAGAGCTAGAATTAGCAGGACTCACCAGGCCAGCCCAGATTGGAGGAATAGGAAACTAGGGTGGAGAAAAGGAGCTGCAGAGTGAGGGAGTAACTATGGAGAGTGGTAAGAACTGTCTACTTTTTTCCTTTAATCAATCCATCACACTGGGTCATTTCCTTTTTCCCAAAGGGAGGCTATTAGTACTTGACTCTTCTGCTCTTTTAAAGTCTTTGTAGTTATTACTTCTCATCTGTGAGACTAAGCTGATTTGAAACTGAGTTTTAGTTTTAGAAAAACTGACTTCTTTCTGGTTTGTATTTACTTCTTGAAGAGAGTCCTTTCCGGAGTCTTAATAGAAGTTGAAACCTCTTATTATTGTTGTCACACCTCATGGAAAGGTTAAAATTTCACTTGGTGTCCCAGCTTAGTTTGGTTTCTTTGTCTCTTGGCTCACTTAAAGTATGGTAATTAGAAGGTATGTCAATTAGAAGGTAGAGGAACCAAATTGTTAGCTCAATTTTTTTGTCCTTTCCTTTTCTCATGCCCTTGTGTTTCAAGGCTTATCTGATCCAGTAGCTTATTAATCCCTTAAAAATGTATCATTTGATCTTTATTCATCTTATTTTCAGTGGTACGGTTAGTATAATGTGAGCTGGTAAAATGATGAATTACCAAATTAAGCCAGAGCATTTCTTTGTTATGTTATGGACATTGAAGCATATTAAATTTAAAAAATTTTTGGTATAATAATATTTTGGAAAAATGACTTCAGTCCTAGAACTAATTACACAATGGTGGACTCCTAAAATGGGATCTTTGGTGAGTCAAGACAGAGAATTATGTTTCTGCAGATTTCTTATGACTGTTTTAGGGTTTCCAAACCAGAGCAATACCAATGGCTAAATAAATTATTTTTGGAAGTGATTATTTAAAAGGTCGCTGTAATTTATTTCCTCTAAGATAATGTATTTTTATTGCTCAACTTTAACACTCAACACTAACAGATGATAACTGTCTGTGTGGTGGGGGGAGAAAAAATACACAGATGATTAAAAATCCTCTAAATATTATCTAAGAACATACAGTTTCATTTCATTTTTCGTGCCGCATTACGGTTAATTTTTTCATACTTGAATGCAATGTTCTCAAAGTCAGGACATTGTGTTGCATAAGACTAGCATAACATATGGTTGCGGTAATCAAGATGATTAAAAATGGCAGACATTCTGGGAACACATAGTACAAAAGTTGAAAAAGTTAAAATGAGAACATATTTTGGAAGATGAAGATTGAAAAATCTCATCCTCCTTTAAGCATCTCTTTTCTACTTCAATAAATGCCCCTTTTGTAAAAAAGCATAATATACTGCTCTTCAGTTAGCTTTCGGAGTGCTTCTTTAGAATCTTCTGGAGTAATATACTGTTCTAAAGTGGGATGGGTGAGGAAAGTCAAGTAACAAAGTGGGAAAGCATATTTTGTGTATCTGCTTTAGGATAAAGTTATCACCATCATCATTATTGCATAATGTCCACGAACAGCGACATGCTCTCTGGTACTAAAGACGAGGCATAGGAGACCAACCATTCCTACTGACATGGCCCAATATCCAAACATCCTTTTAGTTCTAAAGGTTTGCATTTATTTTTAGTTTGCTTTTATATGAAGATAGGCAAACCAGCAAATCTTCTTCTCTCACATATTGGAAAAATTAGTCTTCAGAATTTTAAAATAGACTCGACAGAATCAGATGTTGAGTGCCCTACATTACTGACCTAGTTTATCTTCTTTCTGCTCAGTTTCGGCTGCCTGTGACTTCAAAAAGTAATGTTTATGATTCTGGAAAGCGGCATCTAAGTTTCACGTTGGTATGTGGTCATGAGACTGTATCCTTTTACAACAACTATTTCCTATTTTGATGGAAAGTTTTGTATTTCCCACTTCTATTGAGAAATTTTAAGTTATTCATTTAGAAAATAGTCTATGTGTATAGTTTTATGTGATGAAGGGTCATGCTGATATTTTTCATGAGTCGTTGGCCTTAATTCCTGACACTGTTCTTCATCTGCTCTACACCATGCTATGAACTTTCTAGCCAGCACTCAGTACTTGAGTACACTGCTCAGTCAGCCCTGACTTTGCACTTTCTGCGTCCCCAACGTAAGTGCCTACCTTCATCCTCACATAGCCACTGATGTTATCTTTACGACAACTCTCTCTATGACTCCATTTGAAAAGTCATCCCAATATTGTGACAACTCACAGTGCTTTATAATTATGTGTTCCTGTGACTGCATCTCTCTATTGAGTAGGAATTTAGATGAGGCCAAGACAGCATTCTATTATTGTTATCTGAATTACTGAAATTAGGGTCATGTAAACAGTTAATAAATCTTTACTGAAAACAAAGAAAAAAAATAACCGGATAAAAGAACTGTGGTATTTGTATACCATGGAGTACCAGTTTGATATTAAGAAAGCTATTGAGTCATTTGTACGACAATGGGTGCATCTTGAATCTACAATATTCAGTGAAATAAGTTAGACAGACAAGCTTAAATAGAGTATAGTTCCGCATATATGAGAAACTCAAAGAATGAATGAATTAAAGAGCAAAATAAAAGATAGACAATAGGAAACAGGGAAATCTTTTGCAGATGGGAAGAGGACTGAGGGATGTTGGGAAATGGAAAGAGGGAAATGTAAAAAGAATTAAGATGTATCTTGTACTAACTACCCATAATGAATGTATTCTTTACTGCAAATGTGCACCGATAAAAAAGAAAAAAAATTATATACTTTAAAAGCAAAAGTGGTTTCTAAATTAAAATCCTGAAGGCAAGAGTTTCTTTCAACAATACATAGCTTCTATTCAAGTTTTCACTCTTCTTGTTATTATTTAATTAAACATCTTTTGGAAAGAACACAATTATACTTATATCAATATCCAGGTCTATGAGTACATAATACTTGTATTCTATCTTCTCTAAAGCGACACAGTTTTAATTTGTATCTATTATATATGCTGCCATAATATATTCCTTTGAATGTCAATATGGATTTCTTTAGACAGACTGATTCCATCTCTCACCCTTTAGAGGTCTTTGGCATAAATGAAGTGAGTGATGCTTCTACTGACTCAAGTCTTAGCAAACTGTCACAACAACCCACTTAGTATGAAGATTTTTGTGCTCTCAGGAGATGAGTAGACATTGTGGGTCCCTTTGTTCAATGTATAGTAGGAAAAGAAGAACTTGCCTCCATTTTCTTATTATGAAGCAAGACCTTAAAGCTTTTCTCCAAAACTAGAGCCAAGTTTTATTCAAAGGATCGCCTTTAGAAATTTCCACTACCATATTTGGTTACAATAGAAACGAACAGGCCATTTGGAAAGACAGAGAGAAGTATTATTCATCTATCTATCTATCTTTCTATCTATCTATCTTTAACTCCAGAGAAATTTCAGCATAGTATGAGAATAACGTAGATCAAGAAATAAATATGGTTTCTGCTGGTAAAGATATTGTCTTTATAGGACAATAATGGCTTGTTTGTGAAGAAAAATGTTCCAAAATTAAAAATTTTCTTGCTCAGGAAATAAATGTCTGTTTACTATTATTTTTATTCAATATACTGTGTGTAAGACATTGCTGACCAATTAATTAATTCTGCATTCTACTCAAATACAGTCTATAGCTACATTCTTCAACATTGAATTCTTCAGAAGCAGTAATATTCTCATATTCTCCAGTATTTCAGGTAATTGTGCATATCCACTGCCTGTGCTAGCAAATCTAGTAAGTCCCTATAGGCTTCCAACTGCGTTTGCTACCATGAGAACATTCAGTTTCTCGAAGTTGAAAACATATCTTCAAGCAGCTCATAAATTCTGAATTTGGATTTAAATTGATGTCAGATGCCAGAGTCAATAACCCCCTCAGTGGAAGTGATCTCAATTCCATATGGTACCATTAACTCACTTGATATTAAAGTACAAAACTGCTAGATAGATAATTTCTTGATCCAGGCCTATTCCTTGGGGAAATAAATGATCCTCTCTATTGAAATACATATACAGATTCATGACATTGCGATCTGAAGTTTATCCTCTTCAAAATGCTTTGAGAAGAGTCAAGTTTGTGGATGTTGATACAGAGGGTGTGAAACAATCACTAGGTGAATTGAAAATGTCATTCAGGGGCCCTATTCCAAGATAATCTGGTACACTACCTTGAGTTGTGGACACACATTGCCTGATAATAATGATCCAGATGGTGCAAAGATCACACTTTTGGAAACACTGCCTGGGACTTCTTCTATCAAAAGAAGCTTCAGAAGAAAACTAAGAAGCAGAGTACTAAGAAATGATGGAGACCCTGAAATTTCTTTGTTTTGAAATCTAACTACCATGTTCACATATACTTAGAAAAGTGCTTGGGATTAAAACCTATTGAAATAATTAAGGGAAGTGACTCCATGTCAGTGAGAAATGGGTGGCTTTTGTCTTTGGTGATAACAAAGTAAAACTCCATTCATTAGAACAAAAAGCTTCTATCCATAGGTCTGAGTCTCTGTCCTCTGTCCTGTATGCACCAGGCAGAGGAGGAGAACCAAGTCTGAAGACTGCAGTAAAGGCCAAATTACAACCACAGAAAGAAGGTAATTCTACTTGTTAGCAAGAAGGATGGAGCTAAGACCCTGCTCCTTGGCCTTAGCCGAAGGTAGAAAGCCAGCAGAAGACCTGCATAGTCAGGTATCAGGCCAGAGAAGTGGGAACACATGCACACATGTGCACATGCACACACACACACATTGCCACTACCTCCCAGAAGGAGGGCTCCAACCAGGAATGAGTTTAATTCATCTGAAAATGAAGGAAGGTGGGAGTGGAGGATAGAAATGAGAACACCAAGTGAATGCTCAAGTGCGTGTATGTGAGTGTGTGTGTGTGTGCGTGTGCACATACACGTGCGTGCAACTCAGTCATCTGATGCCCTTGTTTGCACATACATTTATTTATTTGTTTACTCTGTCATTTATTTATTCTACTAAAACTTATTAAAATTTCACCTTGTGCTGTGTTCTGTATTAAAAGATGAAAATGAAGTAATCGTTGTAAAATTTAGTTTAATGAGGGAAACAGATGTGGATAGGTAATTATAACACTGGGTGGTAAGTGCTACGGTGAGGGGATGTAGGCATAAGGGTGCTTTTGGAGCACAGAAGAAAGAACCTTTCTCAGATCTGGGAGACCCAAGAAGGTTTCCCAGAAGAGGAATCTGAGCCTGAACAATGAGTATCATTGGTCCCAAAATTGAGGTAATACTTTTGTAGACAAATGGAATAACTCGTGAGACTCATGACGCAGGAGAAAGCACAGTACGCTCAAAGAATTACAAAACCAACATGCGCTCAGGACACTTGGAAACTTGGGAGCACACGTAGTGAGAGGGATGAATTCCAAGCTCAAGAATAGCACAAATGGAGCACTGTTGAGTGTAGAAAGTTTAGAGATAAACCAGGCAATCTACTGCCCTCAATAAATCCATACTTGGGAATTGCCTTCCATTCTTTTGTAAAAAAAAAAAAATAAACTTATGGATAAATTTGGAACACAGATTTCCCAGACTCAATAGAACTTATTATTTTCTATCCCAATATAAGCAAATTGAATATATATTTTATTGAAGATATCATTCTGTAATTAACATTAAGCTAAAAAATAGCAGCAACAAAGTTTAAATAAGTACTAATGTCTATAGAGTCTATGTGCTGGACACTTTTCTAAACATTTTAAAACTTTACAATATTTGATCCTTATGAACAACTCTTTACAATAGGTCTGGTTATATTTTTGAATCATAGATGAGGAAAAAGAAATATCAAGAAGTTTGGTAATTTGCTCAAGTTATATCAAAGCTACTCACTGCAGATGTCTAACTCCACATTCTATCTTCCCTACACTTAATTTGTACAGCTTCTCTTACTTAAGACATGGCCGAGCTGGTTGTGGTGATACTTGCCTGTACTCCCAGCACTTTGGGAGGCTGAAGAAGGAGGGTCACAAGTTCAAGCCCAGCCTATACAAGTTAGCAATAGAGGCCCTGTCTCAAAATAAAAATAAACAAAAAAGTCTGATATATAGTTCAGTGGAAAAGCTTGTATTCGATCCCCAGATTACTTTTGCCTATCAGCAGGCTGGTGTAAAAGTGCCTAGTAATAATATTAGTCTGTGAGTAAGAAATATGATTTAAGAGTAAAGGCCTCTGGTTTCTGCTCACAAATATGGAAGCCACCATCTTTCCCTTTAGAAAATATGTATAGAGGAGGTGTGACCTATGTAATTCTTGGCTGGCATTCCAATCCACACAGTTATTGCAGGCATTGTCTCAGAGCTCCTGGGGTTTTGCCCACTTTGGTGCTATAACTAGGTCATCAGGTGGAGGCTTCAATAGAATTAAGGCTCTTATAAAAGAGACCACAGTGACCTGCCTCATATCTTCCTCCAGGTGAAGATACAGAGAGAAAAAGCCATCTATGAGCCAGTGGGAGACCCTCACCAGACAGTGAACTTGCCAGTCCCTATAGACTAAGTCAATGGTAGTTATAGCACCACAAGTGGACCACAACCTCACAACATCTCTTGTTGGGCCTCTTTTCTGCCCTGGGACAGGTCCATGCTGTCTCTAGGTCCTGCTGGTTTGGGCAGAGTCAGTTGTATCAGTTGACCATCTCAGGAATGCAGCTTTGTACAGACTTTTCCTCTTTCTCTGAGTCACTGCTCCTGGACTTCTCGCCTGCTCCTGAGGATCACATTTGCATCTAAACTCCTTGTGTTCAAAATTGTATCTCAGATTCTGCTTTGGAGAAACTTAGACTAAAATAGTAAGTTAGGACATTGGTCCAAATATTATTGTAGCTTGGTAATTAATTAAAGTAGAAGTAGTAGAGTATGACATTGATCCTCTTATAGAAATAAAACAATACTGATTCTCTTTTTGGATCAAAAAACTGGAAGAGTAGAGATGTGTAAATCTCTCTACCCTGAACTCCTGATGCAAAACTCCGTAAGAATTTCCTCTGAACTGCAGAGATGGAAATCTCTCTTGCAAATAAAATAGAGGCCATTCTGGTAAAGTCAGCCAAGCAGCATTTAACCCCTCATTTCATCCAAAAAGATTCTAAGACCTGGGGACGTTAATACTTGCATGGCTTATTATCTCTTTTTCTGGCTGAAACGTGGAGATGTGGGTGATTTTAACTATCAACATAGAGTTTTCTAGAGTGGTGTTTATAACACTTTTGCTGTTTTCTAGAACAAATCCTCTGCATAACCATATGTGAAGGTGTCTTGAACTGTGAAGGGTGTGGCAAACTAACAAATCATGGATTCATGGATGCTGGTGGGAAATACAAGATCTCTGGGTCCGAGATAAAGACAGTTTGCTATTTACAGCAAAAGTAGAGTATTAGCATTTGTGTCCTAGTTCCCTAGGCTCAGTTCCCACAGGGAAATGCAAACAGGGCAAGGTACTATAAAGGTAGTAGGTTGTATTATAGGAAAATAAATCTGAATTTAAGAAACTCACACGTTTTGTTGTTCGAAATAAGACGCCTACCTGTACTTTTCTTCAGAGGGAGACACTGTCTCTGTAATCTTCATAAGCAAAATGCTCTTTACTTTGGAGGAAAACTTACAGCTATCTTCCAAGGCTTTAAAAAGATCTTGCCTCTACTTCCCAAAAAAACTCTCTCTCTCTCTTCTAAGGCTGCTTACTGCACAATTATCCTTGAAAATACAATCAGGAATGAAAGCCAACATGTGTAGAAACTTGAGAGATCCATGGAAAGTGGTCTCCCATTGGATCATGTGAGACATTTTGTGATGAGCATGTGTAATTTTTGCCTTGGCATGAGACATGAGGCAGCTATGGGGGTGGGGAGAACTTGGGCTCTCATAAAATGGAAGAAATTCTGTGATATTTCCTTTGCATCAGGATAGAAAAATATTTTCTTATCTCATTCAAAAAAACACTAGTTGCACAGTCTATATTAGGAAATTCTACATATCAGTGCCTATAAGTAGATACAGATAGATAAAGTAGAGATGTACATTAATATGCACTAATATAGAAAAAAGGTACTGTGACATGGGCAGTTTATGTGGTTATGATTTTATAGCTTCTATACCAAATGTATATGAACACTATTTGAGTAATACATACAAGGGAGAAGGAATATGTAGACATTTCAAGGATAAATGGCTATAGGGTTTGAGTTGATCTTGATATTTAGGTACTAAAGCAGAATTATATCCTGTGGTTAGAGTGGGCTTATGTGGGAGATGAGTAATAAATGGAATATTGGCTCAGATTAGGTGCCCAGTGACTCTGTTGGTTCTCTAGAGTCATACAGTAGTCACTGCAATGAGTCTCCACATGTACAGTTGGGATAGATAAGCTATTACAGCCAGACCCTCTGGAGTAAAGGAGATGGGGAGGCTGTATTCTGCAATGCAACTGACAATCTGACCTGGTGCTAATGCTTCACAGAGATTGGATTCCATCCTCTAAGATGTGGTAAAGACCCCCAAATCAATGGTTATTACATAAGGTTGTTTTCACAGTAGGTGGAATATGTGAGGCTGGGAATCAGGAGGTAAAGTGACCCAACTTACCACCACTCTTAGAACTCACTTGGAGGGATTTTAGTTTACTTTCTCTTCAAGTTTTGTGGATCCAGAGGCCCTTGTTTTCAGAAAGAAATGCTTTAAACAGGGTCAAAAATGAATGTTATGTAGGATTTTAAGATGTTTCAGCTAATTCATCATTCAGGTTATACATACTGAAACCTGAATGATGAGCAGACATTGAAAAAACAAATAGTGGCGGGGTAGTGACCCCAATTATTGGGGACAGAGAAGGTTGCCGTTTGACACGGGCAGGGAAAATCATGCTGGACACCGTAGGCCAGTAGGCATTTCTTGGTACTTCCCTCCCTATTGTGTGGGATGGTAATAGTCAAGCACAACAACCAAGATCCAAGAAGGACATGGGTGCCTTCAGAGACGAGGGACCAACACCGACAGCGGTGCTAGCAGAGCGTATGCAGAACTGCAATGGGAAGTAAAGGCAAATACTGATGATTATCACTTGCAGCCTTGAGACTAGTGTTAGCAGAGAGGGTTGTAGTTTATGCATTATAAATTTCACTAGAAAATCAAAACAAGCAGAATCCTAAAAAGATAGTCCCAAATGAGAAGAACTTATTACAGGAACCGAGGAGAACCAAGCATCTCAAATAAGCTTGGACTGTAGTGTATACTCTTTTGTGTCACCCAGGTAACCCCTTTCAGAACTACATATTCATTTTTTAATCCTGAATGTGGTGGTTGATAATGGCTGCTAGCTTGGTTACTCTCAGAATTGGCGTTGGTGGTAGCGTACTCCCTCACTCAACATTGTGTTCCCTTGCTGGCAGAAGAAAAGGAATGGTTGGTTGAAAGTTCAAAGGCATGGCCTGTCGTCTCACTTTAGAATGTCCTAAATTCGGAGTTCTGTGTGCTCTCTGTGGGAGGGGGTGAAGCATTTGGTGTAACTTTGACCACAGTTCAACTTTTCTCTCTGCAAAATCTTGTTTCTCTTTAAATGCATTATTTGTGAGAAGGTACACACATAACCCTGCTATATAGATCTTAATACCTGTATTGAGAAAATGTGATCAAGACACCATGGCTGCTTATTTCCCTGTAAAACAATTGGGAAAACCTAGATCAAAGGTAGCGTACCACTTGTAATCTAGTATTTACTTAGTTTGTCACAAAGATAAGAGACTTCGCTTAAAAAAGAAGCAGATACATAAGTCAATATTTTCCCAGAGTAGACATGCAGACCAAATAAAGGGAATGAAAAGTGCATCTTCTCCTTTTGCACAAGCCATTAAAAGATACATAATAAGATATAAATAAGAGGGTGCCCTCACTCTAAGGTTTTGATGTGCTGAAAAACCTGGAAGAGAAAGGTCATCCCAACCTTAGCATATAGAGGCTGGAGCTGGACTTGTAAGAACGAAAGTGAAAGGATGGGTGCCTGCTTCTCTCAATTTCCTTGCTATTGAATCGCATTCCAGGCTGGCTTGCTCCGTCCTGGGAAGCTAATGTGCTGTGTTTTCATCTGACTCAGTGCAGGCCACACACTTTTCAAGGTGGTTTAGAATGACAGCGATGAGAGCAAGAGAATTGTAAGTAGTCATCTGTTTTTGTCTTCTTGTGAATTAAGAAAAATTGGATAAAACCCCATACTTACTCAATTTTGAACAATTTCAAGTTAAAGTGCATTTTGACTGTCATAAAACACAGGTTCGAAATCCTGATACTTGACTGAATTTATTTATGCATTAGATATACTCTCACTGTGGCAATGTGGTGACATGGCTAACAGCCCAGTCCTACTCATTTTGCCCCAGCTTCCAGGAAGTAGCAAAATGATGGCTAACAGACACAGCTGTAGAAAGCTTTTCCTTCTTAAATTCCTGTGACTATACTGAAACATGTGCCAAATACATACATACGCATAACTAAAAATGTGAGAGGGATCTATTTTTTTCCAGTCACATTTAATTGCATCGACATGGAGCTCATATTGACTTTTGCAGCAACAGCTAATGAGCCATGTGGAAGAATCCAGATGTTTGGATTACATGCTTTTCAATCCATTATGCAAATGTCCATTTATAACAGTGTCTTGTGTTGTGTGGGAAGAAAAAGAGCTGCCTCACCAATAAGGAAATAACATTAGAAGCAAATTACACTGTTGTTATTTGCGAATGGGGATTTTCCTAGTGAAAGTGTTATTTTTCAGCATGAGATTATGGGGTTTGGGAACAATTTGTACCTTGTATTTTCATGGAACCCTTCTATTTGTTATCATTTACATAACCAAATGTCTGTTTCAATAATTCCAATCACAGCTATTTGCACACACACACACACACACACACACACACACACCCTAATGACTAAAATGTGAAAGAACACAATGAGTGTTTTAATGGTGATATGAAGTGCTAAGGGCACAGAATGATTGCTAACTTCCTGTAGGGGTCACAGGGGTCAAATGCTGAAAGATGGTGCTATAACATTTGCAGATATAACACAGGGTAATTATAAGTGGACAGAGTTTAGTGCATCAAAGACAGATGGTGAGGAAAATGCAGGGTTTTAAACATGTGCTGCATTCCTCTGACTATCTAAATATTTGTGTTATGGCTTGTGTATAGATGTCCCCCCCAAACCTCATGTAGTCATAGGTGGAGCTTTTTGCAGATGGCTGGATCTGGAGTGTGTGACACTGGGATTAAGGATATTATGCAGGAATTGAGTCCTGGTGCAATGCTAGGATTAAGGGGCGCCCCATCCTGGATGTGAGTGCTACACTCCCTAAGGGTGAGTAGCCTTGATAGAATATAAGAGACATAAAGAGACTGGTATTGTCACTTGCCACTTGCTACTTCACTGCTTTGTGGCCTTGTTCCTGCCATGAGTTGTTTCTCCACTGTGATGCCCGTCTGTCCTGCCACCCTGAGCTGGAGCCAGCCAACTATGAATTGAAACATCTATAAACTGAACCAAAAAAAACCCTTTTCCTTCTTTAACTTTGAGCATCAGGTATTATGTCTCAGCAGTGAAAGAAAGTAACTAAGACAATTTGGTTCTTTTCTTAGGATGAGCAGAGATGGGGCATTTCAACAAATCAGTTTGAACATATTTAATAATAGCAAAATGAATGGCCCAAAGTCCATGAGTAGGAGATAATGATTTTACTTACTTACCCCAGCACTGTATTCTCTTCCTAAAGCCCTCCCTGATGTGATACATAGTAAGAGACTTGGGTTCATGGGTCACAGAACAATATGAACATCAGACATGTTGAGGAGTAAAGATAGAGAATAAAGCGTGGAGATGTTTATATCATGGAAGACTGCGGAGGAGGAGCAGTTCTTAGATTATGATCACTCTTCTCAGTACTTTTGGAGCAAAAGCCAGAAGAGCAATGTTGATTTTCTGTTGAAATTATTAGTATCTGAACAAAAACCAAAATAGATTGGGCCTGTGGATTTGTGCTGTGGGCCTGATTTTAGTCATGGCTCTCAGCACCTGTTTTACATTTCTCTCTATTCATTTCCACTCACAGGACTCTAACTATGACCTCGAGGTAAAAGTCACCTAAACTTCCTCTGTCATCACTCACTACAAAGCTCCAGTCCCCCCTTCAAGGGACTGCTGGTACCTCAAACTGAACGATGCAGATATTCATTGCTGATTTCACCGCTTCTCCTTCCCATGTCGGTGTATCTGTCAGCTCTGTTCTACCTTGTGTTGCCCCATCCCAGGGGCAGCACTTGGTCACTTTTTCTCTGTGATCAAAATCTTGGCCTCTCTCTTTTGATCTATAAACATTGATGGGCTCTATCCAATCATTTCCATTCTACCATGAAAAAGTTTCTTGTAGCTATCTCTTCTTTTCTTTCCCAATAACTGACGGTAGAATCTGATACGTCAGCTCCTCCTGGTCTGCAGCAAGAACTTCCTAACTGGTCCATCCTCCCCAGTTCACTCGTTCTTTATTCCTTTTCACTTCCTCAAAAACAATCTGATTATGATGAGAAGATGATAAGAATAGTTAAAATGAGGGCATATAACGGCTTGCTTAGTTGAGTTTTTTTTTTTTTTGACAATTAATTAAGGTGATGTCTGCAAAGCATTTAAAATGGTGCCTAGAACATAATATATCTTGAATAAGTACTATCATGTCTCTCTTCACCTTAGAAATATTCTATGTGCATTGCATATTCCATCTGGTTCTTTTTTTTTAATCTACAGCTTATTTTATTTGTCCTCTTTGCTGGGACACTCTTTCCTTTGTAATCTCTACTTTCAGCAGCCTATTTCCTATTTATCTTGTAATAATCTTTTCAAAATCACTTTTGTCCAGATCCCAAGTATTCAAACTTAGAACTCTTTGTTGTTTGCTCCTGTGCAACTTTTTATTTCTAATCTTGAAGTTATTGTGCAGCAGGATAAAAAGACATCACTCCAAGATACAGATGGACAGTAAGTATGGAGCTTATTCATTTTCTATAACTTTATAGGGTTTGCCTCATCTCTAGTGAGGAATTCCAGCATGCTTCTAATATTATTTCATGTTTTCTTTCTATACTTTTTGTGTAGTTAGTTTTTTTAGGCTTACATGCATCTTTTAGATGTCTTCTCTGCCTGCTTTTCCTCACTGTGAGACACAGTGGTCTTTGTTGCTGACTTCACACCACCTTCGTCCCTACCTCATGCAGACCCCTTGGAGCCTCAGCTACGTACTGTCACAGTGCCCACTGCAGTCTTGCTAGTTCTGTTTTTTCCTGCCATTGGAAACTTCCACATGTTAGATGATGACTTCAAGGCCACCCTCCTGTTGCGCTGCTGCAGAGTGAGCCTCAAGAGTGTTACCTCAGCTCTTACTTTTGCTTAATCATGCTTTCACTCTTCTGCAAGGACCTGTCAGCTTACTGGGCTCCAGGGAAGGAGTCCACCATTGAAGTTTCCTCCAAGCTGGAAACCAAGCTGAAAGTTACCCTTCCAACCCAGGGAAGGGGGAGGAGGCAACCAAATGACAAAGTCTCTCTTGGGGTCCTAAAAAGAGACCTCACATGAGGGCTTTTGCATCATTGTGCAGTAGAAATAGCAAGTGTGTTTGCTCAGAAAGAAAGTCCGTGATAACACTCTTGTGCTTTTCACTGTTCAAAGCCTTTCCTGACACGTCTCTGCTCTTTGCTTTTATTTTATCTTATTTATTTTTCTTTGTCCCTATGTCATTTTTTGTACATTTAAAATGTCTGTCTCTTCCTTGTAGGTACATGATGCTCGACTGGAGGCAGTTTTTAGAGGTATTTTTCATTGTCACAACTCTGAGTGGAAGGTGAGGGGGTGCTACTAGCACACAGTGGGTAGAGGCCAGAGGTGAGATCCTAAACGTCCTGTAATGCACAGAACAGTTTCTACAACAAAAAAATTACCTGGCTCCATAGGTCACAGTGCTGAGATTGGGGAATGCTGCTCTAGATCCTGAAGCAGGATTTATGGCTTATTTATCTCTTCATCTCTTAATAGATCGTGCATTATCCAGCATACAGTAGAGACTTAATTGTTTTCTTAATGACTATGTAATTATTGAGTAAAAATTGAATACTTAAATATATACATAAATGAGCACCAGGCACTTAACTTTTGAAATCCTTTAAAAATCTCAGTTAGTTTTAGTTATTCTGATCAGTATGAAATTAACTTTGTTAATTGCATAGAATATTATTACATTCTGAGACAGGAAAGAGCCTAACTCTTCCCTTTTTTATGGTTTGACCAAGGGCTGTCATGCACCCTGCCTTGCCTTTGCTCCTTCTTGGTCCCTTTCCCCCGAGGATATACTGGGACATCTTGCCTTAGTGTTTTCCTGGGTTATTTAGTGGCCACTTTCTCAGCCACTCCAAAGGAGATGTAGCTCAGCTGATGGCCACGGCATCGCTCCTTTGCTCCAGCTGATCCAAAAGTTATGATCTCTGAAGAAGAGCCAGGGAAAACTACCCGCACTGTGGCAGAGATCACAGCATTAATATCCTCAACCTCCTCAAACCCCAACAATCTGTGTTTAACACAGCTAGCCCTCATGAAAAGTCTCAGGTTTAAGCCCCGCCATTTTTATCTGTAGAGACACAACAGCTGTCAATCTAACCCACAGACCTGCCGCCAGCACAGCTACAGCTCTTCTGGATGTCCTGCACCGCGGGGGGGATGGTGTCTTCCATGACTATGGCAGGCTGGAATGTAAACTAAGATGTAGGATTGAATTTGGACCAATCAGCAGGCTAAAGTGTGGACCAATTACAGGCCTGCCGCTGTTGTATAAGCAGCATCCGACCCCTGCGCACCTCTAGGAGGGCTCCCTGTGGTGCACTGATGCCCTGTGTTGTCCCGCAGGCCCTGTTCCAATAAAGCCTCCTTCTGTTGCTCCTGCAAATCCACACAGGACGTTTATCCTGAGTAGTGTGGACAGAGTGTCACTTTAAACAGAAGAGCAAAAAATACTAGCAATAAAAACTAGGGAAATCAGTGTGGAGATTCCTCAGGGAACTAGGACTAGAGATTCCATCTGACCCAGCTATTCCCCTTCTTGGTATCTTCCCACAAGAATTAAAATCATTATACCGCAGGGATATATGCACACCCATGTTTATAGCAGCACAGTTTGTGTTAGCTAAATCTTGGAAACAGCCCAAATGCCCATCAACAGCAGAATGGATAAAGAAAATGTGGTATTTTTATACAATGGAGTACTACTCTGCCATAAAGAATGATAAGCTGGAGATATTCCTAGGTAAATGGATGCATCTTGAGACCATACTCCTAAGTGAAATAAATCGGACACACATGTTTAAATACCGCATAGTGTCTCTGGTGTGAGAAACTGAAGTGTAAATAAAGACTAAAATGTATTATATTGGGAAAGGGAAGAAAGTGTCCAAATGGGAAAGGGAACAAGGGAGGGGGAAAGGAACAGAGCAACAAGAGAAATAAGAAATGGAAGGAAAAAATGGAAACAAAACTTATGTAAATAGGGAGGGAGGAGGGTGTGAGGGGAGGGGAATGGGAAAAAAAGAAGCAATAAGGTATATCATGTACAGGTACAAATCCCCAGTGATGAATGTTATCAATATGTATATCGAAAATGTACCATTAAAATAAAATTAAAAAAAAACTAGCTGTAAACCATTAACCATAAAAAGCCCAGAAACCAGCAACCAATAAAAATCAACAACAAAGGGCAGCAACCAGCAGAGCAGTGTGATGGCACCCAGCACAAACCAGTGTTGACTGGTGGTGGCCAGCAAGGGCAGAGACGAGCAGTTGTCAGCATCGGTCAACAGTGTCCAGTGTTAACTGGTGTTGACCAGGAGTATCAAGGACATTAACAGAGTTGCACTTTGCCAATCCATGATTTAAATCTAAGTCAGTCAAAAGAACCGTAGATTTGTTGCTGATCATTTGATCTTCAAGGGCTACAGATACTGGCAAAACTGCCGAAATGCATCTATTTTAAGAAGATGAGGGAGCTGATGTTGAAATTTTTGGATTCAGTGTCGATTCCTGTTCAGCCTTCCTATTGCTATGTCTTCATATAGATAGAATATATTATGTTACTGGAAATTGTTTTCCTGGCTATATCAGAGCAAAGTTTGTTACCAGATGCCTTCAATGACTTAACAGATTTAGGAAAGACGGTCTTATGGTCATGTACCATCTTCTCTGAGTCATGGAAACTGGTAGTGAAATAATGGCCCACAAGGCACATCGGGTGCCATTGTATGGTTAAATTGCTGGAGAAACATCACCTGACTTCAACCCTGAGCGGGAGAAAGAGTGTGAAATGTGGTAGTGTCAGGTCTGAATTTTGGTAAGAACATAAGAATAGTTACTGGGTTTGAATTAGTCTCAGGTGGAGTTATCAGTTATGTATTCCCAGCAAATTCATAGCTTACACATCTGTAGCCACAGTGCTCACTCTTTAGATGAGCGTATAACTTATAGTTTTATTTATTGTTTTGTCTTCTTAACAGTTTTAGATAAAAAAAATAGGGGATTAAGAATTGCAATATCCTGATTTCCTGAATGGACTTTATATGAAAGAATAAATGTGGCTGTAAGAGGTTCATTTTAATGTGAGGACAACCATTTTAAGAGTATTTTACTGAATTATGGTTAATAATTCAATATATATTTTTATTAATAAATGTATTAAAACTTGACTTTAGATGAAGAAATTTGGTAATAGTGTCCTTAGAAATTAATAAACACATTTTCTTTTCTCGAGAGAGTAATATTTTGTAAAATGGAGGGAAGAAACAATTTACTTAGTGAAGGTTTATAACAGATTGATGGTAAAAGGAGAAGAGAAGTGTCCACAATCCCAGTTTATTTCATGCTTCACACCTGCCAGCTATACTGTAATCTGATCCTCATGTCACCCCAGAGAGTTTCTCCATCTCCAAGGGAAGATGTTTGTCCTCTATTTTAAGAATATGGAAGTTCAAACATGGGAGACTGATTCACTTGCTTCAAACTACACAAGTATCGCCTTGTGTATCCAAGTTTCAAGTCTCATCTACGAGAGAATTCCCTTCCACACTCCATTTTCTACTTGTAAGCAGATAGATGACCCCGCTAGTTGTCTAGCCTGGCTGTATGTTATAATAACCTGAGAATAGTTTAAAGAATACTCATGCTGGAGTTTAGCCCCCAGAGTGTATGATATAACGGAACTGAGGTTGGAGGTCCAGAAATCAATTTTTTATAATGTTAATGTACCTTCTCTGATTATAACTTCTTAAAATTTTTGAGAATCAATGGATTAAGTACTAATGTTCCTGCAATTTGTTTTATCCTTTATATCTGAGCAACTCTATTTTGGACTTTTTCATAGATTTTTAATAAGAAATCTACATTAAATTTGTAATAATTTGAATGGCACAGCAACTTCTTTATAATTTAAGTAGAAAGGTACAATGTTTCTTATTAACCTACACTGGCTAAGCGTGATTCATAATTTATAATCATAAGACTAACAATAGGAAGAAAACAAGAATATTAAAGGTTAGGAATGTGAAAGGTAAGAAACTTTTAGAAGACTGAATCATCACTGGACAATTCTTGAGATAACTGTGAAAACGCACTGTTGACTGTGGCCTTGAGTTAGTCCCGGCTCTGAGCCACATGACCTTGGTTCAGAGGTGGCCCTTTGGCTTGTAGCACCAGAGGGCCTTGGTGTGTTTTCTTCTCTAGGGTAAAGTGTTTGAAGGCTATACAAGGCTTGAAGGCTTGCATTTTAAAGTGTAGATCTAATGATAATATTTTCTTTTATGATGAGTGGGTTCTATAGCTACGCCTCATTGTACGTGGGAGTTACGGGTCCTCAGAAGTTTCTTTTATTCCTGTGACTTACTGTCATCATTTTTTATCATGTGCTCTTTTTTGTTTTCTAGGCATTCATGTATTTTCTCTTTTTTTTTTTTTCCTTTTTCTGCATCATTTTCCCTCTTTTCAACCTGTAGATTTAGGACTACCAGAGAATTTGAGATATAACCTGTGAGTCTTTTTCATACGGATCACGGTCTGTAGAACTAACCAGGTCAAGTGGTCCTGGGTTGAGATAGAAAAGTCTTTATGACTCAGAGTTATAGATGTTTCAGATAGATAGAGAGACACATATCTGAGATTTGGATCTTATGTATGCGAAAAACCTTTAACGAATAGTGAGATTATGCCTCAAAACAATGTGTTGCAAACCAAGCTTTTAAAAAAAGTCAATTGAATGTGTCTGCCTTTTAAAGAGAAACTCTAAACCATTTGGGTTTATCGAGTACTAAAATTAAGATATTAGCAAGTGGATAGGTAATAAAATTAAAGAAGGCAAGTCTGATATCCATGAATTGACTGAAAATAGAAATATTAACATTCTCCAAGCTTTATTTTTGTAATAAAAGTGCTATAGCTCTTCAGTATAAAAGGGCAATAAGTTTGAGTGCCAAAGCTCTTTGTATGAATTTATTATCTACAATTAGTTGACATGGAATCTTGGGCTTTGCAAAAATGACGGGAGAGCTGCGAAATCACTGTTAAGAAAATGTAGTCTTATGTTTTCATTTCTTTTCCAAAGGAGGAGGAAATCTATGTTCTATTTTGATGTCTTACAAGTGGGTGGAGCCTACTGAGGGCCTGTTGTTAATGCTGAGAGCAGAGGCGAATGCTTCTAAGACCTGGGTTCTGTGCTTTCACACCATTGTACATGGATCCATTTGCCCCTCTGCCTAGATTTCATCCTTCTCTGCTTGTACATTTGTCATGGCATGTGACAAGCATGATGCATTATTTGATTAAAGTTTATACAAATCTCTATTCTTCATCATTAGTGTTGCTATGATTACTTTTTTGAAACCTAGATAATAGTTGATATTAATTTTGATCACCGTGAAATTTCTGCTGGAGAAACCATTACTAAAATGCAATAGCAGATTACACAGTACCAGAAGTACTGAAAATATGGCTTGTATGTGCCACCGAAATGATTCCACAATCATAGCATTGGTTTTGTTGTTTTCAGACAGGATTATTTCCTGGCAGCATTTTTCTGAAATCACTTGGTTTTCATTTGGGGAAGGACTCCCCATTATGCAGCATTTATTAATTATATGTTAAGATTTTAAAGAAATCTTTTTAAAATAAATACAAATAGTTCATTATGGTCTTATAGGCTGTGAAGTCTTATAGAGTGAAGTCACCGTGGAGGTAGGATGAGGGCCACCTCCTCATGGGGTACATAGAGATGTTAGACAGTTTTGGTGCTTTTCAAATTATGGCCCAGTATGTGTAGTCCACAGGGAAGGAGGCTACAATATATCACAGGATTGGAGGTTGTACATCCGGCAAAACTGTATGAAACGAAATCTTCGCAGAAGAAAGGGTGCTAAGTCTGGACATTACTGTTTAGAATTTGATAAGTAGATGCAAGAAATGCAATAATGAAAAGGATAAAACAGGGCAGTGAATATAAAGAGGGGTGCAAAAACCACAGATATTTTACTTGGAGTCTGAGACATGTCTGAACAGTCTCTTTGAGAAATGAGTTTGGAAAATAGATGTTGGTAACTGTGTTCTTGTGTATTGCTGGAGATAGCACACTGCTTCTCTGCTAATGGAGATCTGGGAGAGGATTTTGATGTGAATGGAAGCTTGAAGGAGATCACCTGAGATTTATAGGTCATCTGGCCTAATTTCTTCTCTCCAGGGATGCAAGTAGTATTGTGTATTGATTAAGAACAGAAGTTTGGAATTCAATGGGGAAAAAAAGGATCCTACTATTGACTACAGGATTTACTAGCTCTGAACTTGGATGGCATGTTTAACTCTCTTAAACTTTATTTTCTGTATCTGCAAAATGAAAGAATATTTGATGTGAGAATAAGGAATATATTGCATGCAGCACTTAGCTTAATGGCTGAAATACAGTAAATGTTCAAAACGTTTCCTGTTACTTGTGTCTCCAATCATCGTCATCGACTTCGATTGTAGAGTCTCTCACAGTTCCTTGCTCTGTCATGCAGGAATTGCGTAAGTTGACCAGAATCTGTTGTCAACTATTCTGACCTCAGGACAGTTTGGCGAACACAAAATGTAGGGTATGAACATTCACTGAAAAGTCAGTAGTGAGCATCCTGTAAGAATTGGCCTCTGGTGACATATACGGCTAATAATAATTCCTGTTCTACATGTGGGCTCATCATTCTGGCTTCCCCCTTCTGAATGTTGCCACCTCAATAAGTGTTTTATAAAAATCTGAAGTGGCTTTATATCTAAAAAGAATAAGGAAACACTTCTTTTTTCCAGTCATTAAAACACTTTTATTAAGTCACCAGATGAGCGCTTTCTAAGGGAAAACTAGTTTATGTGTGGTTTGGATGCTAAGCATTGACTCAGCATCAGGCCCGTGAAGGAGAAGGCCAAGCTGTGACTGTTGACACACAAGTAATAATAATGGAAAAATTAAAGGCTGTCCCAGGCTTGCTAAGTGAAGCCATATGTTTGGAAAAGTGCAGTGTGCCAAACTCTCATATTTTGTGTCCCCCTCTTTCAAGATTATTCTCTTCATTGCCCACCAGCACCATATTTTTCCTTCCGAAACACAAGTTTTCCCAGGATTCATGGTTGCCATAGTCTTCTCCCATGTGTTCCATATTTTTGCACAGTGCTAGTCATAGGTAATATTAAGCGATACTTAAGAAAGCAAACCATTCGAAATGACTTTTTAGGCGAGGCATTTCATAGAGACTATATGTAGCTGTTCTTCTTACTTCAGGGATCCATTACTTTTATAACACAAACAATAACTCCAACATAAGCTTTGAGAGGCTGACTCACTAAGGAAACAAGACAGGTTTGGAAAATGGATCTCTTGCCATTGACACACATGGGAGAACGCTTTAAAAAATGGTAATCTGAGAATTTAATTACCATGTAACGGTTCTCATAAAACTGATACTATCAGTAAGTGGACCATAATTAAATATTCTGTGATTATATGGCAGTTTTGAAAGGGTTGCATTTCACAACCAGGTGTTTTGATTTCTTGAAGCAAATCAGTTTTTAGTGATGTGAAATAATTTACCTCCCCTGGGAGGTCATTCTACAGACTTACAAAATGCATTAAAGATGGGAAGACAAATTTAAGAGATGAACAAGCACTGAAGAAATGCTTATCTGCTATGCATTACCTTTCATCTTTCTGGACCTGGTTTACTTCCACCTCTAACATGGGAGGGGCTGTTCTAGGCCAGGGCTCTGGGAAGAAGTGCCCAGAATCTTTTTAGGAGGAAATGCAGATGAAAGTTACAGAGGAAAGAAAACAGACTGGGCTTTATCCACGATAAATGGATGTCATGTGTGGGACTTTTACTGATCTTCAGGAAATTTTCAAATACTGGGAAAATATATTATTAAACCAGTGGATTGCTGGATTATTTCTAGGACCTTCACAACATGAGTATCCTTTGAATTAATGCCCTTAACAACCATTTAAAAACACCCAAGAAAGAGAAAAAGGCAGAGAAAGAAGAAAGTGAAGAAACAGTTAAGTTAGCGATGCTTAAAGGAGGACTTTCTATTCTTTTCTCTAAGTATTTGTTTTTATTTTTTTCATGATTTTGAAAGTGCTATGTGTTAGTTGAAAAAGCTAGCAGTAAGGTATGAAAATGCTTTATTCTTGGTTAGCCTTTCACTTTTCATGACAAGCCTCCAAAGCAAGCACCAGTGCTTTAATTTCATCCTTCATTCTTATTATGAGGGAGAATCAAGCCAAAACCTTGTTCAGGTCATTCCATAAACTAAGAAGACACACACACACACACACACACACAGACACACACACACATTCTCACTCAACTTTGTTTCCAGACTCAATACAAAGTTATGATTCATAGGCAATTGAAGGGGGTGTGTGTGTGTGTGTGTTTTGTGTTGTGTATATCATGCATTGTAGGAGTGACTTTTTTTTTTTTTTTTTTGGTGGTGCCGGGCATCGAACTCAGGCCCTTGTGCTTGCAAAGCAAGCACTCTAATCACTGAGCTAAATCCCCAGCCCCAGGAGTGACATTGTATTGAAATTTTACTCCTTTTGTTTTCCTTCACATAGTTTTGATACAGTTTTTCTATTGTATTTTTAAGGGCATGGCAATGTATCCTTCACACCCTTTCCTAAGGGGAAAGTCTAGGAGATTATGGTGAGGAAAATTATACCCACTCACCTAATATAAACACATAGAAGCCTTCTTAGTGGAGATTAGGTCATTAGAATAAGTCTCGTACCTCAGACGATAAGGGAGATCTTGGCATCTGTCGAGTTGTTGACAACTGCAGGTCTGTTTTTCAATGCTATAATAGAAGACCGTAGACTTGGTAACTTATAATAGATAAGAATTTGTTGGTTTATTTCCAGAGTCTGGCAAATCCAAGACTGAGGGGCTGGAGCCTGTGGGGACTTTCTTGTTGCACCATCTCAAGAAGGCAAGAGGGACAAATTCACCCTTTTTTAACGGCACCAATCCCACATATAAGGGTGGACTTCCCCCGGCCTAATCATCTGTTAACAGTCTCACATTTTAGTACTGCAATTAAGTTTTAACATAAGTTTTGCAGGTGACAAAATTCAAACCATAACAACAATTATCTACCAAAGCTTTCAAGGAAAATGGACTTTGCTTTGCTTTTCCTTGTGCTGTCACTATCAGTTTTACCAATACCCTTGGAAAGATCTCTTTTATTAGTTTTAATTAAGTGATATGGTCCCAGAATATCACTGTCTTCTACTTGGAGTCTGGCTTACTTAGTCATTAAAGAAGGTGCATGATGATCATATAAATATATTTTAAAATGACAATTTATAAATTAGTTAATATTAATGGTAATTATTGTTACTTCTAAATTAACAGACCACTTTATTCTATTTTCTTTCAACATATGAATGAAAAAAGTAAAGCTAAGGTTCTTTGGTGCAAAACTTAGTTCAGTTGACAACAGAGAAAGAGAGACAAAGGGAGAGAGAGACAGGGCGAGGGAGAGAGGGAGGAGAGAGTGGATAAACACTAAACATCAAGTCTGATGGCTAGGAAACAAATGGGAAGTTTTGAAAAAACAACATCAACATGGTGTTGATTGATTTCATGTGGCTTTGAGTTTTTCTGGCACTGAGAAGGTCACTACTGTATACAGTTTACATATGATTGGTGTTTAATGCCAGATTGCTGCTTGTTTCTTTTATATCTTCAGTGAGCTTGGTATTGTGATTTAGGATTGAGATCTTGAAATTTTCACAAGTAAGACTGTCTAATTTCTATTTGTACACCGTGTCAGTCAGTGTTTCAGCGAAACAGATTTAATACAAGATACACAAATCTATAAGAATTTACAAGATTGGCTTACAATAGCTGCCCACAGATCAGGTGTAGAAGAATGCAAAAGGTCTGTCTTTGTGCTGGAGATGTGAAAGATTCAGTCTCGAAGGCCTGGAGGTCACTGTAGTGTCCCACGTAAGTCCGGATCAGGAGGCTGAAGGGTCTATAATGGAAGGCTGAAGGAGTCTGTGCTGGAAGGCTGAAGAGTCTGCACTGGAAGCCAAGTGATGTTCAAGGTGAAGGTGAAGAGTGGAGCTCCTCTAAACAAATGGAAATGAGCTTTCCTTCTTCATTTCCCTTTTATACAATTCAGGGAGCAAGCCCATTGGTTGCTGTCACTCACATCCAGTAAATCCCAGCAAATTTTAAGTAAATCCCCTCAGTTACACCCAGAACTGTGCTGATCCGATTTAGTTGGGTGTTTCTTACTAAAGTTGACACTGTCAGTTAACTATCACAATCCACCCCTTGCCAACTTCACAGATACATTTCTTTAAACCATAGTCTCCAGATACAAGACAAGTCCATAATTATGCCTAACATGTTATAACTATCCTGGGCACAAACAGAAATGCACCAATTCCCTCCCCAAAATAGAAGGCAAATTTTCCTTGGGTGATGCTTGCTCCTAATATTCCATAACTTGAACATAGGTTTAACAGTACTTAAGAACCAATATTAAGTCTATCTACATTATGTTACATAGGAAACATATTAGGAGAGAACTATTACAGTCCTCATTTCTGTAGCTGATCGTGGGAGTGTTAGAACTATTTTCTACTACCCATTCTGCTTTCTATTGGACTTCAGCAAGCACCTCAACAGGTCTTGGTTCTTTCCTTGGTAGGATGACCCATACTTTCATTCCTGAAGGTTCTGGACCACTTGTCATTCTGCCTGAATTGGGTTGTAGTAGTTTCCCACTGACTTTAATAACAAGGTATGGTAATACTTGGAGGTGCCCTGAAGGATCGCCTGCCTTCCCAGTATATTTTTCTGTTCCACCATTGTGGAGCAATAGTCCAGTTTCCCCTTGAGACTCTGGTCAGTCACGCCTGCCAGCACTATAACTCCTTTTTGAACTTTTGCTCAGAGGCATAAGGAGACCAAAGTGACCAAGGGTAAAGTCTCAGCTTCCAGTTCCATGGTATCATTGTTGTGCTTCCTGGTACAAGCCTTCCCCTTTCTGGAACTAAGACTTCTGGGCCCACAGAGCATAAGGCTGTGGCAACAGGAAGGAAAAATTTTGCTAGTGGATCACTTGGGGTAATGGTGAGTGGTACCATTCCCACTTCCACCCCTGGATCCATGAATCCTGGCTATGGGAGACACTGTAACATACGGTGGATGGTGATTCAAAGCATATACAACCTTTTGAAGAATCTTGGCCTAGCCCTGTAAGTTACTGCCATCTAGCTGGCACTGTAACAATGTCTTCAAAAGACCATTCCATCTTTCTGTCAATCCAGCTGCTTCTGGGTGGGGAGGAACATGGTAAGACTCTATGAGCAGGAGCATGCATCCATTGCCTCACTTCATTGGCCATAAAATACGTTCCTTGGTCAGAAGCAATGCTGTGTGGAATTCCATGACAGTGGACCGGGCATTCTGTGAGTCCGTGGATAGTAGTGTTGGCAGAAGTATTAGGTGCAAGGAAGGCAAATCTATATCCAGAACAAGTGCCTATGCTGGCAAGGACAAAGCACAGTCTTTTTCATGATGGAGGTGGTCTGGTGTAATCAACTTGCCGCCACGTTGAGGGCTGAGCACCCTGGGGCATGGTGCCGTATTGAGGACTCAGTGTTGGTCTCTGCTGCTGGCATAGGGAGCATTCAGCAGCGGCTGTAGCCAGATCAGCGTTGGTGAGTGGGAGTCATGCATAACCTCCATCCCTGCCACCAGGGCCACTGTGTTCCTGAGGCCACTGGGCAGTGACAGGAGTGGCTGAAGAAAGAGGCTGACTGCTGTATGAGAACAGGTCACATTATCCACTTGATTACTGAAGTCCTCTTCTGCTGAGGTCACTTTTTGGTGAGCATTTATACAGAATACAAATATTTTTACCTTCTTTGCCCATATGGAGAGGTCTATCCATGTACCTCTTTCCCACTTATGATTGCATGAGGCTTGGGGGGGACAAGATACAAGCCATAACATACAGTAACCAGTGCATGTAGTTAAAAAGTTCTCTTTAGCAGATTTACCTAAAAGTAGATTATCTCCAAGTTTGGCGAATTTATGTTTTTATGCTTAGGACATCGGTTATTTTGTATCCTTACACATGTAACACACCTTCCCCTTCAGGTATATGCTCTTAATAAAAGATCAAATTTCCACAGCATTTGTAGGAAGACTCCATATATTACAAAGATGGCATCAAAAGCAAAACCAAAAAATCAAAACTAACTCTTTATAGTCAAGAAGAATACACAATAATAAATTATTATTTTCAAGAGAGAGGTACCTAAGAATTTCCCTTGTTTTCTTAGTAGTTATAGGATACATTTCAAATTCTCTGGTTTCTCTTTGCCTACCTTCCCTCTTGGCTAGTCCCCTGGGGTCATCTGTATGTATACAACCACTTGGGACTTGGAGAACATAATGTAGAAGTTCTTGGTCAGTATTTAAAGTTAGATTTCTAAAACCCTTATATGAGAAATATATAATCCAAGGGGGAAAGAGAAACAGGGTTTGGGAAATGAAATCATAAGTGAAAGTATGAAAACTCCAATGATTATAATGTATGTTTATTAAATTAAAGCCATCAAGTAATGAGAATGTCAATACTTTGCATGTCCCCTTATTTGGTAATTAATAACACATAATAGTTATATAGTTATTTATCATCCTCCAATCAGCAACTTTTCAGTATCTCCCTTCTCCATATTTCAGACATATTGTTTTTAAATGTATTTTGTTTGATTCTGTTAATGTACAGGGCAGAAGTTTCTCTGTCCACCACCTAAATTTTCAAAGACTTTCTGATTTTAAGATTTGAACATAACTTTGGTCAACGTGATTTTTTTTATTTTATTTTAATGATACATTTTAGATGTACATAGTGATAACATGCATCATAGGGAATTTGTATGATATATCTTGTTGCTTCTTTTTTTCCCATTCCCCTCCCCACCCTTCACCCCTCCTTCCTCTTTATTTACAAAAGCTTTGTTTCCATTTTTTTCATCCATTTCTTATTTCTCTTGTCCTTCTGTTCCTTCCCCCACCCCCATTCCCTTTCCCAATTTGATCCTATTTCTGAAAACTTTCATGTGGATGCCAATAAACTTATGGTAGTCTTTATTTTTCAGTCTCCATTCTTTACTGCAGGGCTCAGTAGTGCCAATTCTAACCATCATAAATAATAACTGCACAACAAAGCCTCTCCTCACCCATAACCTAGGGGTTGCTTCCATTTATGTCAGAAATCTCTGCTGCGTGGCTTGGAATAACACTCTCTGCTCCCCTTTCTCTGCTGAAAATTCATTGCATTGCCTCTCTTTTTTTCTTACCTGATGTTTTATTGATACTTCCTTTTCCCAACTTCTAGTTTCTTATTTCTCTGTGCACAGCAGGAAGAGTGTAGATTCATGTGTATAGAAACCCATTTCCTGAAGGATATAAAGTTCAGAGGAAATCTCTCCGTGCTACTTCTAGAGTTCTGAGACTGGGCATGAATGACTATGCGTTTTCAGCGGGGTTTCTATGCTTGTGTATTGTGATCTTGCCTCTTCCCAGAATGGTCTTATTCTTCACTGTCTGGGAAATGTGTATTCATCCCTTAGGACCCAACTCAAATGCCATTTCCTCTATGGAAACTTTCCCACCTGTATTATGCAGAATTAGTCAGCCCCTGTGAGACCATATGCAGTAGTTCTTTGGTCTGCCTTTTCCCCTTAGCTATGTATACTTGCATTGAATTAGCACATGTTTGCATTAGTACATTGTATAACCTCATGTTTACATGTTTATATGATTGGCTTTTTAGCATTTAACATAATGGTGTCTGGCATAACTGGAAATAAAATAATGCATGTTGAATGAATGGCATATGGCTATTTGAGAGAGAACATTATATGAGTTAGTAACAATGTTCAGTAATTAGAAGTCAAATCCAATTTACTGGATATATATTTTACTGGATATATTTTTATCTTGAATTTTTTATTACATCTCAAATTCTATGAAAAGAAGCTGTGTTTCTCATTCTCATCACTATACCTCTTGTTACTGATACCTGACACCCAATATATGCTTATTGAATATCCATAGAGTTTATGAAGACTAAAAATACAATAATGCGAGATGGAAATAATTAAAATTTCTACCTTTTTTTTTTTTTTAAAATAGTGACAAGCACATTCAATCTGATTATTTTTTCAGGCTAACCTGGATCTTAGTTCTCCACCGCCGCTTAATCGGCTGGACATGGAAGAGGTAGAGAAAGAAACTCTTCTCCGTTGTTGGTGGGACTGTAAATTGACAAAACCACTATGGAAATCAGTATGGAGATTCCTCAGAAAAACAAAAACTAGAAGTTCCATTTGATCCAGCTCTTCCCCTTCTAGGTAGCTTCTTGAAAGAGTTAAAGACATCATGTGACAGTGATGTGTGCACATTCATGTCTATAGCAGCACAATTTATAATAGCCAAATCTTGGAAACAGCCCAAAGGCCCATCAACAGGTGAATGGATAAAAAATGTATTTATACACAACAGAGTACTACTGTGCTATAAAGAAGGGTAAACTTGAGTCATTTGTAGGAAATGGATGCACCCTGAGACCATAATGTGAACTAGCTCAGACACACAAGTTTAAATCTTAGCTATAACGTGGTTTATCATATATGAAATATATATATATATATATGTATATGGGATATATGATATTCCATATGGAAGATGTATACATGTATATTGAAATAAACAATAATAGGAAAAGAGAGAGATAGCAAAAAAAAGTATTATAATCCAGTGTGGACAATGTATCTAAAAGTGTACCTCGACTTGTTCTTACACGTTTTGCATGTTCTTTGCCTATTAGTCTAGTTTTATATCTGTGTATATGATAATTAACTTTATAAGGTCTTACAAGGAAATGACTGATGCCGGAACAAATAAAAGAGGGGTAAAAGGAAGGAGGAGAAAATTGCAATGGGTTATGTACAAGTACCGATTCCCTACAGTGAATATAATCACTACGTACTTCGAACATGTACTCATAAAAGTAAAAAAAAAAAAAAACTCACTAGAGTTCTGGCAAACCATTGCTTTGCTTTTTTTTTTTTTGGTAAGATTTATTTTTAGAGGAAAAAGCATATGCAGCTGGGAGAAAAATCATATTTTTTTCACCATGAGTAATTGGCTATCTGACTTCTGTTAAAATTATAGTTACTGATAACATTCAAGCCTCTGTTGTGATGGTGGTGTATTTGATGTATTTGTACAGCACATCGATACAAATGGTGCATGTACTGAGGAAACACATGCACGAACAGAATAGCACATGCTGTACTCGCAGCCATCTACACAGCATGCTCACGCGTGCGTCTGTTGCTTATTAATTTTCTTCTTGCTATTTGTATCATTCTTTTGAAGATGCTCCAGCAGCCTGCTGCTTTGCTCAATTGTTTATAATGGTCTATAAATCAAGGACTTGAACCAAATGTAATGTCTAGATTGTGCTTGCAAAATATTTGGTTATTCTGAGTTTGCTTGTTCCCCCCCTAGCTTTAGAAAACCTAGAGTAAATCTTTGATTAAAGTTTATATTCTAATTACTCTTTTTTTCCAAATTAGTTACTTTTATGTAGTAGGCTCAAATATTTTCATGTATTAGTCTAAGTTCTCGCTGTAAATGTTGATTTTTTTTTCTTTTCCAAAGAAATGTAAACAGTAGACACACACACAAATGCACATGACAAAACAAAGAGAAAAAACCTCCAACCTATCAATATTTTCTTGCAGATCAGGTAAAAGTGTTTGATGAATAAGACCTGTTAGTGCATGTTTTTACCATTGAGCTATGATATTTTTAAACACAATAGTTCAATGACTAAACTGTAGTCAGATTTCAGGTCTCAATGAACTGAATTCAGAATATGCTGATTTCTTTTAGAAATCCTGATAAAGTGGACTTAAATAGAGAAAGAACCCAAGATTTCATGTGTTTGGTTTATTGAGCTCATGCATCAATAGTGTGCCTTTAATTCTCAGAATGACATAAAAATATTCAGACTCTGCACTTAGGTCAAACATGAGTTCGTATTTGTGTCATAATCCTCCTCCTTCATTTCCCAGTCATGCTTTTATAGAGAAATGTGGTAGTCGAGAAATTGGAGCTAACAGGGAGAATGATTCAGTTACATGAGACATTTATGAGACGTAGTAAAAAGCATAACCCAGTAGGGAAAACCTCTGTGTCTATTCAGGTATTAGAGGTGGGCGGACTGGTTAACTCATTTTCCTACTTAGGCAGATGTAGACAACGTGACTGCAAGGTCCATGGTAATCTGTGGCCATTTTGACTTATATCTCATTCATTTATTGACCTTAGTTTAATGTAGATACATATCCAAAGAGTACATGTTTTAGCTGAATGAAGTATTTTGATAAGGACGCCAAAGGTATCATTTATACCAAAATATATGAATTAATCCGATTTGTATTTGAATAGAACTAAATAGTTTACAAAATAGTTTTGCTTTCTTGATTTCCTCCAGCAGAAAAAGAGAAGATTAGACTCACTTTGAAGAGCAGGACTTCTGGGCTGAACCCTCCACCTCGACACATAACTAAAAGTAGAAGAAAATCCAGACTCTTCCCAAGGCTTATATCACAGTTCCATTTTACTTTATTTTATTTTTATCTATGAAGATCTTGCATAAGATACGGGAACTTTAGTTACATGGCCGCCTCCTAAAACCAGATTTTAAAACTTAGGTTTCTGTGTTTTTCTGACAAAATGATATTTGAAAATAATTATTCCAGGCACAAAGTATCCTGGGATTTCCTTCAGAATCCTGACAGCACAGTGGTGTTCTCTCCAGAAGACACTTAGCGTATTGTTAGTGTGCCTGAAACATTTTCTCAGTGACAATAGCAGGAATATGGAAACTGGGGAGATGGTAGCTTCTGCCCCGAGTAGCTACTTTATTCCAAACCATCCCACTTGGCAAACAGAATCAACCAACTTGCTTGATTTCTCAGGAATAAGCCACTAAACTAAAACAGAATCTCCCAACTGATGTTTCAATAAATACTAGCTCTGGGAAACATGTCAGTCAGCATTTCCAGAACAAATTGTGCAGGATCAAACAATTTGGGAGAAGAATGCAAAAAAAAAAAAAAAAAATCCCAAATATAGAGATGAAAATGACATTAGTTTTGAAGTAAAGAAACTTGGTAAGTATTGTGTTTCTAGTGTTTCACAAACATGCATACACATATAAATACACATATATACATTTATGGAAGAAAATTAATAAAGTCAGAAGCAGTTTGGGAAATGTTGGAGAAGAGATTCAATTTTTACTGATTGTTTAACTTTGCATGATAACAGCATTTTGTAAGATTATGAATTTCACTAGGCCACACAATTTTGAAATATCACTGTTCTGAATTTAAACTAGACATTTAAAATACAATGCGACAGATTCAAATGACAATAGGAAATCCCATCTCTTCTGCACATTGTTATTCTTATGTGGCATTATTCGTCTCTTCCAAAGAACATTTGAGGTTTGAATTCACTGATTTAACCCTACAAGCTGCAAGTCCATCTCTCAGCCCTCTGGACTGATCTGACTTATCAATTTATTTCATACAATCATATTTTGGAATGATATCCCTTTCCTTTTCTATGGGACCTGAATTCTTTTGAAGCTATTTGTGCAATTGTCATGTCCCTTAGACCTTCTTGTGTCCCACCTGTCAGGAGGCAGGTCGTAAACAGCCCCAGGACACGGCTAACTTAGGACTCAAGGCCCAGATGTCAGGCATTTCCAAAGGGCAGCTCTGTCATGGAAAGTTTGTCTTTGCTGGTTTTCCTGAGGATGGCTGACTCACGGAGTTCCCTGGCTTTTGTTCCTTGGCTGTGACTCAGCGCCTCCGTGCTTTCTCCACCTTCAGCCTCATTTCTCTTAGCTCTGACCTGTGTTCTTGGTTTCATCCTTGGGATCCAAATTATGTTATATTTTTAAGACTTTTTCCATTTTCCTGCTCTGACTTATCACTGATATGTCTTACGCATTTTGCTTTGTGCCTGTGGCCATGAGTCTGACTGGAAATAGCAGATCAAGGGCTGGTGGCTTTGCCTTGAGTTCTCTGACTCTTACGGGCCCCGCACCACAGTGAGCTCATTTGTGCTGTCACACAGTGATATTTCATCTTTCCAAATTACTACTGCCTATGTGCCCTGAACTCCTTAGTTGCTACTTATAAAATTGTGCTTTCTGTGGTCAATGAGTCTTTCATAATAGAAAACAGTGACTATGATTAGGAGATTGCTAATATGGATTTTGGTGAAATAAAACTCAGATCTGCACACATACTGTTACTTGGAGTACATATTTGTTCCTCCCAAATGTTCTTGGGTGCCTTGTAAAGTTGTATCACAAATTGTTCGTAGTCTCTAGTTTAAGTCATCTGGTCTGAAGGAGACAGACTATGACAAATCAGAAAATAAGAAGAGGATATTTCTCATTAGGAAGCAAGAAGTGCTGGCACCGTAAAATGGTTATGCAGGCAAAGACCTGTAAGGGAAGGAAGATGACAAGGTGTTCAGAGTGAGAAAGGACCCACTTCCCTTTCTTCTCATTCTTTCTCTTTGATCTCGATTGTGCACAGTTTTAAAGATTAAAATCAGGGCAGGATGCACAGGTGAGAGCAAAAGTAGAAATAGTCAACTGAATTCTCCAGAAGTTTCATGTGCTGACTATGTTATGTGATGATGGATAGAGAAAAGTCAGACGTATCATTTATTTATGACTAATTCATGGTATTAAAAGTCCAAAGAATTCTTGAATATATCTATGTTTCTCCACCATATGTAGTAGCAATGATAGTTTCATTTAGAGAAGGAAATCAGAGAACTAAATGATGAAGAGAAAAAGTTGTGATTGTTTTAAACTCTGTTCTTTCTAATTCTTTCCCTTGATTGCCTATCATCTTACCCTCTTCCTCTTGACTCCCTGGTGGAGAAGAACCTATGACCTGTGTGGGTGTATCCCAAACCCGGCTCTTTCAGCAAAGTATACAGAGCTTTTAACTGGGAGAAAATCCTGAAAACCTTGGTAATTGTCAATCTGTAATAGTCTAAGAGACAGTAAAAGATGGCCAGAGTCTCTGGCTCACAAAGCAAAAGAAGCAGGTGTAGTTTACGTGCCATCCTGTAGTAAAAACAGATGAAGGCAAAAATGTGTACAATCCTTCTAGACTTGAATTTAACAAAAATAGTTACAGATCCTGCAATCATCCTTAGTTCACCTTACCCCTGAAATTGGTTTTCAGTCTTCTATTTCCTACCACTTTCCTGGACTTTTGTGCGGTTGGACATTATGTGCCTCATAACTGGCTAATGTATAATGTCATATAGCACAAAAACATTTATCTAAGATAATGGCTCACAGACTTTAAGTCTTCCTCTGTTCTTCTGGTCATGAATCTTGACCAGTCTATTCTGCCCTTCCTATGTCTCTCTCTCTCTTTTTTTTTTTTTTTGCCCTGCCTATCTGTTGTTCACATGTTATACAGAACTTTCCAGAAGAAATAATAGTCCAGGCACCAACAAATATCCCAAATAAGGGTAACTAGAGTGATTTCAGTTAACACTTCAATATGCAGAAAGAACGCTTTATGTATCATTTTGGGGCATATGAACCTAAATTGCTGGTCAATGAGCTTCCTTCTGGCTAGTGGCTAGAAGCTGCCTGCAGAAAGGAGGCAAACAGAGACAGCCAGGAGAGGGATGTTGCTGACTGCCGGGTTTCTGCAGTTTTTCCTTCCATCTTATAAGTTGTATCAGTGATATTCCTAGCTGCATTATCTATGAATTAATTTTTAAGCTTCTTATAATTTAAATTAGACTTCCACTACACACAAGCAAAGAGTCCTGATATAATGTGTGATAATGTATTTAAAATGTCAAGCTCAGGTTATCTCACCAAATTTGTGTGTGGGAGAGAAAGGACAGAAAATACACAACCTCAAAGGGTCACCCAGATGAATTTAAATGGCATTTGGACATGTGTGTTCATTGACATTTAAGCCCTTTGGTAAACAACTTGAATCATGTTTATCTTTTAGCACAGGGTGAAATGTTAATGCTTAAAGAAAAAGAAAAGATTTTCTTGCACCTGCAAGTATTTAATGACTTCGACTTTGTGAAAAGTACATATCTGAGATACATTTTGCAATGAAATTTGATGTTTCTTTTTTTTATCTTTAGCACATCATTTTGATGTTTCTTCTGCTAAAAATCTTTATGTGGGTAGAGAGAAGTTGCCAATTTACCCGTGACTTTATTCAATAGCCTGGAAGTGAAGAACATATAGTGTCAGTCAAATGATCTTCATTTTGAAACTGAGTCTTAATTGTATCTAGTACAGTTCTTATGAGGCAAAATGGAAAAATACACATATCACTTATTTCTTGGCACATAGTAAGTACTTAATAAATGTAAGCTATACTTGGCAAAATACATCTCCAGGACAAAGACAAAACAAAAGGGGAAAAAGATCACACAGTCTTTTCCCCTGATAAGTTGCAAATCCACCATCAAAGTTTGTAATGTTCTGGGTCTTGCTCTCTTAAATATGGGACCGCATCCCTCCTCCTCTTTTCTCACTTGACGTATGGTTTTATCTCTATCTCCAAACTCTCATTTTGAAATATGTGTGTGGACAAGGCAAGGTGGCTGGGTGTCTTGGGACACCATGACTGCTATACTGATGCGGCCCGTCTGCTCTCCGTGTTGGGGAGAGCCCTGTTCCTGATAGTATCTGTGAGGCAAGAATGATAATTGACTTCTTTTTTCCC
Organism: Hystrix cristata; assembly: GCA_004026905.1. Taxonomy (NCBI): domain Eukaryota; kingdom Metazoa; phylum Chordata; class Mammalia; order Rodentia; family Hystricidae; genus Hystrix; species Hystrix cristata. The sequence continues at coordinate 64,754 of PVJO010009071.1, forward strand.
TTCTCCTGTGAATTCTGTGTTGGATCCAGTGAGCTCTTTTGTGCTCTGACTTGAGTGCTTCCAAATGCGTTTCCAGCGGTTGAACTGAAGGTGGAAGAAGAAAGAAACTGGAGAAAATTATGGAAGATGAATTCAGTATCTATTGTGTGGGATAAAGTCAGGGTACTTGAGAGAAATTCATGACAAGTTTCTTCCTGGAGGTTTTTATTTTTTCCTGGTTAATCTGTCACTACTAAGTCTTATTTTCTTATAGATTTGAACTGTTCCACACATCAGTGAGCATTTTCTTCACTGGATTCTCTGAAAACAATAATCAAAGCACAATTTCCCACCTCCTCTGCTATAAACTGTGCTATGTCAAGTTTCTGAAAGAAGAATTAAGCCTTCTATGAATAGTATTTATTGTCCGAGTGATGGTTCGAATTGAAGGTTAAGTTGCTCTGGTCATAGAAAGCCTGTAAGTGCTTTTCACTTCAGTCAGGAAAGCCCGTCAGTGTTTGATTCTGGGCTGTGCCAGCCTTTGCATATCTGTCTTAACAAACTCAAGCTGTTATAATGAAACATCTTAGACTGAGTAATTTATAAACAACAGAAATGAGTTGCTGAGAATTCTCGGATCGAGGCATCAGCAGATTCGGTGTCTGTTTGGTGCTCTCTGCTGCAACCATGGCACTTTCTTGTTGGATCTTCACTTGGCGGAAGGGGGAAGGGAGCTTGCCAGAGTCTCTTCCCATTCTGAGGATGCAACCCTTCTGACTTCATCCTTCCACAAAGACCTGCCTCTAAATACATGCTTAGGGATTAGGTTCTAATAGATGAATGGAGGGGACACTCCAATCTTCAGTCCATAGCGACATTGATAGACAAAGTTAATTTCTATTCTTAGCTAGCAAGCAATGCAATATGCAATTTCCCAGTTGAACAAGACATAGTTGTACTAGGCAGATTCTTTAGATCAATGTGGAAAAGAGTTTTACGTTTCTGTTGAAAGCCTGCGGATGCGTGCAATACCACTGAAGGCCGGTGCTCTGGGTAGCAAGGCACACTGGCTAGAGAATCAAAGGCCTGCTTTAGGTCTTGTAACCATCTCAGACTATGGATTTTGCTGTTTTCTGCAACTCTTTGTTCTTCTTTATCTAAATAATGCTGTAATAATAAGAAGGAAAGGTATTTGCTCTTTTCCAACTCATCATTGAAAGGAAGGGATTCAAAAGCATTTTTAAACAGATAAACCCCTTACAAACTCCTTAGACCACATTTATGGGCCATTGCTTTTGTAGCTAATCCAACTAACCATATTTACTTTTGTTACGATAAGATTAATTTTCTCCATTCATCTATGTTTTCAACATTACTGCCTATTTTTCCACTTTTATGGCTGAGAAATTGCTGTTCAGATACCTGTCTTTATGTGCAGTCTCTTTATCTCTATTGCATTTGGTCAAACTTTAACTGAAAGTATTCTAAAAAGAACTTTATTTTTATTGTAAACTAATGGTTATCCACTATAAAGTATCTGAAAGATCAGAAATTATGAATCAGAGTTGTTCAAAAAAATTAATAAAATGTGAACTACAAATCAGAATTTCATGGGCATCTTGTTTTTGTTTAGTTCCCCATTTGTGCAGTGCTTTTTATTTTGTGGAGGAAGGACACATGGGTAGTGCTATCCTTGCACATATGATAATATTATTCAGTTGTCCTTGCAGCTAAATATTTGGTTGTATTTAGAAATTTGAATCTCAAAATTTCCCCTCTCACCATCTAGAAATCTTGTTTCACTATCATCTGAAATTTGATTTCTGGATGTAAGAAATGGATTAACTCTCTGCCCCTCCATCTACTTCTTTCCTTTTAAATTGGAGAAACTTCAATTATTTTCCCAGGGTATATGTTTCTACTTTCATGAAATGCTTTTAACATTTTTTTCAGTCTAATAAAATTCTCAGTGCTTAATGATTATGGTTCCCCCTTTGTCTATCATATATTTTTCTCATATTTCATAATATGTTAGAACTCAGCTATATTTTAGATTGCTTCTATTTTAATTCATTATTTTCACCTCTTTGTTCTTTACCTCTAAATTCTGAGTTTTAGGAGGGTATATTGAAACAATCTTTTACATCATGAGTCTGTAATATTCAGTGTTTTGGTACCTCCTTAACATTTAAAATTTGGTGGCTTTAATCTTCAAACAATCTCTTATCCTTTCAGATATTTATTACCTAATAGACACTGCATAATACTGCATTAGGTAATACCTCCGTTTATGAACTTAATTGGTTTCACAATTTGGGGGAAGATGCGTTTGTGCGGGGCAGACGGCCATGGTTGTGTTTGTCACCCAGTGTGGAGTTTGCAAATGGAAGCAAAATTTTGCAGAACACTTTTGTTTGAGAACTGAACTGGTTGCAAACAGAAGCGTTCATGAACCGTGTAATACCTGAAATATTAAACCAATATATAGTTACCTACCATTGAATAGGACTAACCGATTTATATTTGGAAAATCTATTTTTGTACCAGCAGAGTAATTTCCAAAGATATATTCCTCCCTGATGAATTTACTGGTTTTCTTCTTGTGTCAGAGATGTTAATTGCACACAGTGTCTATATTCTTCATCTTCCCTAGTAAGAGAACCTTGTTGTTTTCCTGAGTAAAAGAGCACTCAGTTCTCAACCTTCCCTGCCACCCAGCCGCTGTGTCCTCAGGGTCTGTTCAGTGAGACACAACAGAAAATTGAAGATGAGTGTGTGTGTGTGTGTGTGTGTGTGTGTGTGTGAGAGAGAGAGAGAGAGAGAGAGAGAGAGAGAGAGACTGGCTTGGCTCAGGTGTCCCCTTGTTGGAATAGTTAGAAATCACAATTCATTCAACATTTCTCCTGATGACTTTGAGCTGTGTAGGGATAAAGCTGTGCTTATGACAGTGTCCAATAAACAGTTGCTCACTGACCGACCAAACGATGCTGGTATCATGGGAAGTGAGGAGGGCTAGGGAAGAATTAACGGATACAAATTACTTCTTATACCAAAGCTTAACAGGGACTATAACAGTGATAAATTTAAGCATGTCTGTCTTAGTCACTCAGATGGGATACTTGACACCCAAAACTTACAGGGAGGAACTGTTCTTTTTTTTGCTCGCAGTTCAGTCCGCCGCCGGCTGGCTCTGAGGCAGGAGCACACAGCAGCGGCGGTCAGTGGAGGAGAGCAGAGAGCCGAGGAGAGCTGCCAGCCGGGGTGGGAAAGAAGAAAGAGTGAGTGAAGGGAGGAGGTGGGGAGGGAGATAGATCCATCTAGGCTACACCCCCAGTGACCCGCCTCCAACCAGACTTCACTTTCAAATAACATTTAGCCATAAATTCATCTGTGATCTAATCCGCTAGTACGTATCACACTCGCATGTTATGATCACCTCCCGAAGGCCCCACCTATGGGCGCATGAGGCTTTGGGGAGACGTCTAGGTGTAAACTAGCGCCACGTCTGTGCACGTTGGGAGACAGTTCTCTGTGGATCCCAGGGCCCCAGGCCACCTGTGCTGCAAGACTTACAGAATGAATGAACTTTACCTTTCAATCTCATTAGGTAAAATGTTGTCTTCCCCCAAAAGAATTCTAGTTTTTCTCTTATTACTGACCTATGTAACAAAATATTGTACTCAATTGTATTTTGAGTTTTTCCAAACAAAACACTGTGGACATTTGTTCTCTCTCTTGTCATATAAGTATCTATGTGGTATCTTTGATTCCTTGTCTCCAGAGGAATACTTTTTGCCTTGGAGAATGAGTTTGGCATGTTTCTATTAAAATGACTATAACATTTACTTATTTACAAAAACCCCTAAACATTGGAGTTTGGAAGTTGCACACTGGTATATGTTAGTTTTTCCAGGAAGGTAAATAAATCATAAGGACTCAAAAATTACAGCTGTTTTAAAAGAATAGCTTGCTCGTGATTTGTCCTGAGTTTCCTGGCATTGAAAATTATGATATGGTTTTATCCTGCTGCGGCTGCCTTGAGAGGGTAATGAGGCTTAGCTTACGTCAAGGTTCTTCAGGGAAGCAGAGACCCTTGTTTAGCCTGTTTCTCTGCTGAATGCCCTGATTTCCCATAACTGGGTCTTTTACTGGGAAGAGGAAAATATTCATCCCCAAAACAGGTTGTTTTCTTGATTTTCTGAACTCAAATTGTTCTATATTTCTCTCTATACGCTGCCCTTAGTCCAGTGACATGAAGTTGTTGCTTTCCAAAGGACATTGAAGGGAGCCAGCTTGTGTGGGCATAAATGTGATTTAAAGGAATACCTGGTTAACTCTTATTAAAGTGACTGTGGTCTCCTTTTCTGTATATGATGTTTCTGTGCTGCGATGCAAATGTCAGGAAAGGATGACATTCAAGATGCACGAAAAACTTATTATTTAATGTGAATGAGTTTATGGGTGTGTGTGTGTGTGTGTGTGTGTGTGTGTGTGTGTGTGTGTTAATTTGAATAAAATTTGCAAGTCCCACAAGGACTCTGGATATCCTGGGCTGACAGGACCAGGGCTGCCCTCAGGAGGGTAGAAGGAAGTCAGGGTGTTTGAGATGAAAATTTCCTGCCTTACAAACCAACTTAGGACTCTAGGGTAACATTTTTAAAGTTGTTTCTGGCAACAACAGCTTTTTATTTCGATGTTTCCTGCATTGATCTTCTTTCTTGCCTTTCATACACATCGCTGATTTTTTTTTTTTTTTCTTTTTGAGGCGGCGGGCAGAGGATTGACCTCAGGGCCTTGCGCTTGAGCTCAACCACAGAGCTAAATCGCCACCACATCGTGGATTTTAATATGCATCGAATGCAGAAAAATCCCATAGAGCCTAACAGAGCTGCGAGCTGAGACAGAACAGTATTGGGGATGAAATGCTTCTTTTTGGGTCATAGCTTTTGGCAAATTAGGAATCCAAGTGGTGCTAGGTTTGGAAAATGATAAAAGAACCTGCAATTGACCATAAATATGTTTTATTTTATTTTTTAAATTTTATTTTAGTGGTACATTTTAGATATACATAATGAATGATAACATTCATCATAGGGAATTTGTACCTGCACATGATCTACCTTGCTGCTTCTTTTTTCCCCATTCCCCTCCCCTCCCTTCAACCCCTCCTCCCTCCTTATTTACAAATGCTTTCTCCCATTTTTCCTTCTATTCTTGAAAACACCATAAAATGTTGCTACAGTGTCCTTTTCAGTTTTTGACAGTATTTTCCAATTTGAAAAACAAGGATCTTACCCTTCAGGAACTGCCTCCCGCTTTTCTAGCCACCCTCCGTGTCTATTCCCTCTCCTCTTGGGGAGGTTATCTGCCCAGTCCCCTTGGCAGTGCACACTCTGATGGTTGAAAATATCTTACAAAATGCTTCTGCTTCACCGTCCCTTGAATGTACCTACTGGCATTCAATTCCAGGAGAACTGAGGTCTTTGGAAATGGTAAATTTGATGAACTAATTAGACCAGCTAATGAGTTACTTAGCCAGACAAATGTTTACCTTAAATATATTTTAAATCTTTGAAGAAATGGAATCTAACAAAATAAAATACAGCCACTTGGAGAAATATTTTCCAGTGGAAATGTAAAACCCTTAAATTTGCTCTCAGAAGTGGCCCTTTCTGTAGGACTATGAAGGAGGCTGATTTTCTAACTCAACTGCAAATGGAGTTTTTAAAATTGACACATAAAATCATGTATATTTATAGGGTATCACACATTGTTTTGATACCTATATACATTGTATGATGTTCAAATCAAGTAAATATATATATAAATATATCAGGTAAACATATATGTATATATGCTAGTAGGTATATATAAGGTAAATATATATATGTCCTCAATATTTATCCTTTTATGTGGATATAACATTCAACATTTTTTCTTCTAACATGTTCCACATATATGGTATATTATCATGGTCTATAGTCATGCCCCTGTGCAGTAGAACACCAGAATTTATTTCTACTGTCTAACTATAATGGGATACTGATGGACCGCCCCTACCCACGCTCTCCAGCCTCTGGGAACCACTATTCGACTTTCAACCTCTATGAGATCACACTTTTAGATTCTACATGTGAATGAGACTGTGCTGCACTTGTCTGTCCATGTCTGGCTTACTTCACTCTACATACTGAACTCCAGTTCCATCCACATAGTTGCAAATGATATGATTTTTCATAGAAAAAATTACTTTGAACAGTACAATCCCTTTTTAAATAAATCAAAATGCTTAAAATCTGAATGGATGGAACTTAAAACAACTTTGTCGAAATATCGACCTGGTCAGGAAAAAAAAGACGTGTAAAATTTTGTTATTTCCAGTCTGTATATGAAAAAATAGGTCATCAAAAGGAAAAAAAATAACTTTGATTAACTAGTGTTAAACAAAAAATAGGTTTACTAAATATATTAATCCATTCTTTTAACATAAGCCTCACTTTCATTTTAAAGGTTTCCATAGAATTTAGTTATTTTATCTTTTAGCCATATGCTAGTTTTTTTTTTCTCTTGCCAACATGCGTAAAAAGGGAAGCCAATTACAAGTGCAAATAATGTGGTATTCTTTTGTAACTCAAGTCTTGAAATGTTCTGTAGTGTTAAGCAAAGTCTCCTCTTGCTTGATACTAAATAAACTTTTGAAAGAAAAAAAATGATATGATTTTATCTTTCTTGTCTGAATAATACTCTGTTATGTATTTGCTCTACATTTTCTTTATCCGTTCATCAGTTGATGGACACTTAGGCTCTTTCTTGGCCATTGTGAATCAGGCTGGCATAAATGTGTGAATGCAAATATCTC